>SZWC01019667.1:11774-30887 GCA_023375785.1 Penium margaritaceum
GGGGGGGAGAGGCCGAACTCCGGTAGCGCGGGGGGCAAAGAAAGAGTGCAGAACGTATGGCAAGAACATTCTGGATAGCACCACTTATGTTGAAATTAGGTTTGAACAACATAGGTTTGCTCCCGGAATCTACAAATAAATGTGCATGAACTTGGAAGACAGAAATACGTCTACTAAGGGAAACATACTTTATGTCCTCTGGTTTTTCTTTGAGTTAAATTTTTTACATCCAGGTTTCATGGCAAACGTAGAACCTACATAGTTCTCCAAGTGAACATGACATGACGACGTCCCAACATAATTGCCGAGAAACTACCAAAATGCATATGTCTTATACACTGATTGTGTGGTGCATAAAAAGGGGACAATTAACTATACCTCGGGTCGGGTGGTTGGGGCCTCTCAGTGGCCCACCTCTGGGGTTGCTTGCTCTCGTTTGGACTTTGCCCGGTGCCAGTTTCTGCATGCGGTCACTCCGGGACGCTGGTCTGGCTTGTTGTCTTGGTGGTGTTTGGCCCACGTTTCGCCACTCCTAGCCTCCCATTCACTGTCGACTGGTTGCAGCTCGTGGCATGGTCCTCAAGATTTCTTCTTGGGCCACCAGCCTTTGCTTGCACTATCGTGTTAAAGTAGCAAAAGTTTGTTGCTACTTGTATTTGCAAGCCTAGTTTAGTCCTATGCATTCTACTTTTTCTGTGGTTTGCCCTCTTGGGCCATGCGTGTCATGTTTCTTATGAAACGTACATCTCGCTGTGGGTATGCTTCCTTGGCTGCACTCGGCATTTTTCCGAGCAACTTCTGCGAGATCTGTGTGGTTTGCCACACTTTGTTACAAACCACACACGCAGTGACATGCGACCTGATAGGGGTCAGGCTCGCTCACTCTGTTCACTCACTTCTTGCAAGAAACATTCCTATTTCCTACTCTTGATCCTTGTCTTGAGCTAACTCCCCATCGCCTTGATCCCCCTCACAGTTCTTGAGAGCTACCCTCCTCCACAGCTCTCAAGAGCCTGCCTCCCTCACGGAACTGAGAGCCAGAGTCAGCCCCGTGGCTAACTCCTGGTGTCTCGCCTCACATAACCGAGAGCCACCCGGCTCTCGACAGAGGCTAAGTGTTGAACCAACACTTAGCTCCCGCACCACCCGCCTCTGCTCTCCTCTGCTCTCCTCTGTCCCCACTCCTCCAGCCTCCCCCTCCTTCTACCCTGTTCAACATTATTTGACAAATTGAGGTGTATATCTTAGGTGGAAGTTCAGTGCATTCGTTTGATGAATTTTATTGAGTTTCATTAAGCTTATTTGAATGTTTCTGATTCGACTGCGGTTCATTTATGAGACACGAGTGTATTTTATCCCTTTCATGGTCATACATTTCATTGCTTTGAAATAAGTTCACTTCACTGTTGTTACAGGAATGCAATGCATTTTTAACAGAGTTTAAATGCCTTTCCTTTCTCAGAGGTACAAACAACAGCTCTGAGATCAGTGCAGTGAGTTTATCTGACTAGATTTCATTGTGTTTTTGTAATAGGGGAACTGAACATTCCTTTGACATAAATGTCTTGCATTTCTTTGACAGGAGGGAAGTCAATTTCTCTCACAAACGTGCTATGCAGTTAATGTTGAATAGGAGGGGACTAGGGGAATAGGAGAGGCCGAGGCGGAGGAGGCAGGGGAGCTAAGTGTCGGGTGGACACTTAGCCATCACTGAGAGCTGAGTCGCTCTCAGTAATTGTGAGGGGGATACCTGAAGCTAGCCGCGGGGCCGACCCCGGCTCTCAATGCTGTGAGTGGGGAGAGCTCTCGAGAGCTGTGAGGGGGGAGCTCTTGAAATTCCTCAGGGGATGGCATCTAGGCACGAGTTAGGCGTGTAGCGGAGATCGAGAGGAGATGTGAAGCATTTTGTGAAACAAATGAGCAGAACAAGCGAGCCACGTGGACTCCTATCGGATCACGTGGCTCAGCTCAAGTGGTTTGCCACCCAACATGGCGAACCACACACAGAACATCAGAACTTGCTAGAGCAATCAGCGAGCGCAATCTCAGAAATCACGCATGTGTCCCATCCTACGTCGCATGAAGAATGAGTATGCAAAGTAGGCTAGAACACAACAGAAAAAGGTAGGAATAGTCTAGGTATGCTAACAATGTTTACTACTATAACACGATAGAGCAAGCGGGGGCTGGTGGCGCAAGTAGAAAGCTTGAACACCACCACACTAGCGGCAACAAGCAAAGAGAGAGAGGGCTAGGAGAGGGAGGCGCACTCCGTTGGAATAGAGGGAGGCGCTGCGCAGGAGACATCAACCACCCCTAGCGTGAAAGGACCATCGAGAGAAATGACCTGCACGCCGCCTGAAGCACCAAGCCAGGAGCACGCACGCTGGAGGCACCCCACCGGAAGAACCCCCCCCCCCCCCCCCCCACCAGAATCTCGGACGGCTCCACTAGAAGCACCCAGCCAGGAGTATCTTCCATGGCGCACACGACCAGGAGCACCCCCTGAAGTGCCAGAGCAAGAGCCCTCACCGGAAGCACCGCACCAGGAGCACCGCACCAGGAGCACCCCACCAGAAGCACCACACCAGGAGCACCCCACCTGAAGCGCAGACAGCACCGCGAGCACCCAACCAGCGGAGGCGATCTGCCTCATGACGGGCGCCCCCCGCCAGGACAAAGGAGTCAAGGACCTGCACATCCACCAACCAGGGACACATAACACTAGAGGAGTAGAGTGCACGGGAGAGATGGAGGGAAGGGGGGGTGGTACTGAGGCACGGACAGGGGCCAAGGATGCGGGGAGTGCCAGCAACGAGGGAGGCAAATGGAAGAACCTGTACAGAGCGGAGGGGGGGGGTGGAGTAAATGCAAAGCGAGTGGAGAGAAAATCATCGAGAAGATGACCATGTGACGCCAACAACAGAAGCACGACAGGACAGAGGGAGGAGAATCAATCAGCCGGGGGGAGGGTACCAAGTCCAACCGCTGCAATGCTGGAGGCAAAGGCGGGCTGGTGAAGGGCCTTGGTGAGGAAGTCGACAAGCTGAAACTCCGCGGAGACNAAGTGAGGAGAGTGTTGAAATAGAATGCACCTTGTCCACTCCCTAGCTGGCTAGCTACACATACAGACAAGGCATGCACTACTCTATGGAGTGTGTCCCCTTGGTCTGTTCTGAGATGGGCCAGGAATGCACTGCCCATAATGGGTATGTCCCCTGTGGCTCATCATAGGAACCATACCTTTTTTGCTTGGTTGAATAGGCACCGTAGACTCAAACAAGAGGTCGCGGGTTCAAACCCCGCGACGGCCGCAATTTTCTTCGTGGCAAAAACTGGGATAGGAAGCTTCTAGGACGCTTACTAGAGCCTGCCTTGAGGATGACACTTGGCGGTCTAAGGACGCGCCAAGTAGGATTCTAGGTTGAGGTTGGCTCCAGTGGAGCCACTACACGCAGAAGCTTTAGCAATACTGTGCAAGTATAAAAGCCTATACCTTGCATGCATCCATTTANCAAGAGCAGTCGGCGGCCTCCCATGTCGGGACCCGTTTTCTAGACCGTTTCTATCTGGCACATTGACAAAGGGTTATGGGCCCACACTTCTGGTTCTAAGGCACGCTTCCAAGACCGACTAGCGCGTGGTCTTGCAGGGCACACAGGTATAACAGGTACACAAAGATCGGACAGCTCCAATCTGCTCCATCGGCTCCATCGGCTTCTTCAGGTAGGGTACACGCACATGGCGGACTAGGGGACAAGGAACAGCTCTGTCCATGTTGGACAAGACCCTCGAGCCCGAACAAGATTAAGCTCTACCCCTTTTTAGAAGGTGGTACGACCCCAAGTCCGTTCTCTCACAACGGCACCATCGCCTTAGGTGATCATTGGCGGTAGGGGTATGCAACGGAACCAACTGCACCTTTTGACAACGGTCGCAGTCAGCAGCCTCATCAGCCTCATCGGCCTCAACGATGCAGAGTAGAAGCAAAGCAGTGAAGACGAGCAACCGCCAAAAATGGCGGATCCGACTCAAGCCAGCCTTGAGGCAGGTATGTCCAAATTTAAGGGGACAGGTTTTCCCTTGTGGAAATGGCAGTTTGAGATTGTCATGAACGTGCGTGGCTACCTTGACATCCTAAAAGGGATTGAGAGAGCACCTGCCGATGCGGCCGTGACGACGCATGCGGCTGACCTTGCAGCATGAACAATGGAGAACAACATGGCTCTCGCCATTCTTGTGACGTCCATCAACGAGACTCAACACTCCCACATCACAGGATGCACGTTGGCTGCCAAGGCCTATGGAAAACTTGCACGCGTGCATCAATCAAATACCCTAGAAAACCGACTCTTCATCTTCCAAAGGTTGATGTCAATGAGGGTGAGCGAAGGAGAATCGATACCCGCATTTTTGTAGTTGTTCGACAACGTGTTGCAAGAGGTCCAGCAAATGGAATGGAATCTTGACCCCAACATGCGTGCCATGATCCTTCTAATGGCGCTCCCGGAAAGTTGGAGGTCCTTGATCACCATATTTGGCAGTTGGAAGGAGGCAGATCTGACGTATGAGGCTGTCGCCGAACACGTCTAAAATGAGTCCATGCGACGCAATGGCAGTGAGGCAAACATTTCAGCCTATGCCTCTTGCTTCGGTGGATAAGGTGCAAGCTCTCGCTCCAATCAAGGCAACAGCCGAAGCGGTGGCGGTGGAGGGAAAGGCAATGGTGGCGAGAAGAGTTCCAAGAAGCCAGGCACCTGTCACAACTGTGGCAAGACTGGGCACTGGGCTAGGGACTGCCGTAGTCTAAAGAAAGAAGGCGGGAACAAAGGTGGAAAGGAGAAGAAGGAGCTCACCAACATGATGGCTAGGGAGCTGCCCATGAAGGGCGCAGCGATCCTTAGGCCCGGGGCATTTGCCCTTGACTCGGGCACCAACCACCACACATCAAAAGAGAAGGTTGGATTTGTCTCCATGGCCGAATCTGTCATGCGCATCAAGTGTGCAAACGGCCGCGTCGTCCAAGCCATGGGCGAAGGGGACGAAGTGATCACGTTCAATATAAATGGTGCGGAGAAGGCGGTCAACCTCCAAAAGGTGGTGTACATGCCCTCCTTTGCAGCCGACTTCTTGTCCTTGTCACAAATCACTGACAACAACATGATAGTGGTGTTTACCAACAAGGAAGTGATGGCCCTAAAAAACAAGGACATCCAGATTTTGTACACCAAAGACAATCTCATGCTTCAAGTTCCAAGAGTCGACGGCCTCTACGTACTTCAAACCAAAGTCACCAAGGCGTCGGATGAGGAACTCGCATGTGCCACCAAGATAATGGCACCGGAACCAAAGGATGCACCATCGGCGACTGCTGTGGCCGCCACATCAACCAAGGACACCTACGCTGAGCTGTGGCATGGGCAATTTGGCCATGTGGCCAACAGCACGCTACAAAAGATGCAAGAGCAAGAGGTAGTTTGCGACATGGAAGGGTGCACCATGAAGCATGGCGGAGTGTGTGCATTGTGTGGACCATACCTCCAAGCGAAGGCAAAGAGGAAGCCGTTTGGAAGAGGAGGTCAACGAGTAGAGCACGTCTTGGAATAGATAAACAGTGACGTGTGTGGACCCTTGCGCACACCGTCTAATGGAGGAAGCAAGTACTTCCTGACCTTCATTAACGACCACGGCCGCAAGTTGTGGATCTACTTTCTCAAAACAAAGGGAGAGGTCAAGGAGAAGCTCCTCAAGTTTGTCGCCATGGTCGAGTGGCAAATGTCCCAAAAGGTGAAGACGCTCCAAAGTGACAACGGGGGTGAGTACGAGGCATGCAAACCTTGGCTCAAGCATCATGGCATCCGCCACGAGGAAACCACCCCTTAAAACCCCCAAAGCAACGGTTTGGCCGAGAGGATGAACCAGACCCTACTCGGCATGGTACAAAGCATGCTCTTCGACGCCAAGCTCCCACCTTGCTTTTGGACAGAAGCAGCAACAACGGCCTGCTACCTCTTGAATCTCATACCAGCAACCGCCTTGCGGAAGCGTGGAAAGGAGCAGGAAAAGCAGCTGGAGACCCCACAAGAAGCATGGTCGGGAAAGAAACCCAACGCATCTCATCTGAAGGTGTTCGGGTCAACTGCATGGGTGGAGATCCAGATGGGAGAAGGTGGAGGCAAGCTAGACGCACGTTCCAGGAAGTGCGTCATGGTTGGGTATGACAAGTCAGACAAAGCCTATCGGCTTTGGGACCAGGCAGCAGGCAAGTTCGTGAGGAGCCGCGATGTTGTGTTTGGCAAACGCACCCTTGGGAAGGGAGAGCTGCTGGACCCAACCCTTGCTCCCAAAGCAGGAGAGTGGATAGTGTTGCTTGATTCTGGAGACCAAGAGCCCGACAACTGGCTTGCTTTGCCAATAGGTGGTGGGAATGGGAGAGTAGTTGCGGAGGATGATGCAGCATCTGACATGGAAGTGGATACTAAGGCGTCCGGGGCTTCAGAGTCTAACTTGGAGTCTGACGACTCTTCTGACGACGACGACGACGATAAACCACCCCTTGTGGAAGCACCAGCACCAAAGCAAGAAGCCGCACCAGCACCCCAGCACAGTTTGTGACCAATGAAAGAACCTTTGCAGTATGAGGATGATTGGACCGGCCTTAGCTGGTCATGCATGGCTCAGGGAAAGCCATCCACAGTGGCGGAGGCAATGAATGGCCCAGATGCCACCAAGTGGAAGGAGGCAGTAGACAGCAAGCTCGCATCCATTACCGAGAACGGCACGTGGGTGCTGGTGGATAGACCCGACAAGGTCCACGTGGTGGGATCCAAATGGGTCCTCCGAGTGAAGAAGAAGCAAGATGACATCATCGACAAGTTCAAGGCAAGGGTAGTGGCTAAGGGGTTCTCTCAACGCCCGGGCTCCAATTACGATGAGACATTCACGCCTGTTGTGACCTTTGCCTCCATCCGCTCTCTCCTTCGCATTGCAGCCGCAAAAAACTTGGAGATACACCAGATGGACGTGAGAAAAGCTTTCCTTTATGGGAAGATTGATAAGGAAGTACTGATGGAGGTGCCAAAAGGAGTCGAAGCTCCCAAGGGCAAGGTGTGCAAGTTGGTGAAAGCACTCTACGGGCTGAAACAAGCCCCAAGGATGTGGTATAAAGAGATGGACGGTTTCATGACTGGCCTCTCCTTCGCGCATTGCCATAATGACCCGAGCATGTACGTGCGCAATGATGGGAGAGGGCTGATGTTGGTTGCGCTGTACGTGGATGATCTGATCATCTGCTTGTCTTCGGTCGAGCTCCTGGATAAGCTGAAGTCTGACCTCAGCAAAAGATTCAAGATGAAGGACATGGGTCCTCTATAGTACTACCTCGGGATTGCCATCCACGCAACCGAGTAGCAGGCACCATCGAACTCAACCAAACCAAAATACATCGTTGAGGTACTGAAACGCTACCACATGGAAGACTTCAAACCTGTCAGCACCCCAATGACGACCGATACAAAGCTGAAGGCCTCCATGTCGCCAAGCAACGAAGCAGAACAAAGGGAGATGCAAGACATCCCCTATCAGTCTGCCATGGATAGCATCATGTACGCCATGGTAGGGACTCAACCGGACATCTGCTATGCTGTAGAACAAGTGAACAGATTCGTGGCCAACCCTGGGCCAGAACATTGGCAGGCAATCCACCGCATCTTGCGCTACCTACAGAAGACACGTCACATGTGCCTTGTCCTTGGAGGCCAAGAAGGAACAGCCCCCCTTTGCCTGAAGTGCTACACCGACGCTGACTGGGGAGGAAATCTTGACGAGAGGAAATCCACGTCTGGATACATTTGCATCTTGAATGGCGCTGCCATCTCATGGGCTAGTAGGTACCATGATTGTGTTTCCGTGTCCACGGCTGAGGCAGAGTACATTGCTCTGTCTGAGGTGTGCAAGGAGACACAATGGCTGCGCAGCCTGCTTGGCGAAATGACAGTGCCACAAAAGGATGCCACGGTCATGCACGTGGACGACATGAGCGCCATTTCAATGGCTGAAGATGAGATCATCTCCCGGGGAACGAAGCTCATCGACATATGTTAACACTACTCACGTGACCTGGTCATGAAGAACATGGTGGACTTGCAGCACTGCGGAACGAAGAGCATGCTTGCTGACTACATGACCAAGCAGCTAGAGAGCGACTTGCACTATGCAGGCATGAGGAGTGCGCCAAAGGAAGGGTGAGCCCCAAGGCATTGATGGAGCCCAGTAAGCAACAGATGGACATAGGTGCAAGGAAGAGATTTGTTGAAATAGTATGCACCTTGTGCACTGCCTTGCTTGCTAGCTACACATACAGACAAGGCATGCACTGCTCTATGGAGTATGTCCCCTTGGTCTGTTCTGAGATGGGCCAGGAATGCAGCGCCCATAATGGGTATGTCCCCTGTGGCTCATCATAGGAACCATACCTTTTTGGCTTAGTTGAGAGGTCGCGGGTTCAAACCGCACGACAGCCGCAATTTTCTTTTTGGCCAAAACTGGGACACAAAGCCTCCGGGAAGCTTACTACGGCCTGCCTTGAGGATGACACTTGGCGGTCTGAGGACACGCCAAGTAGGACTGTAGGTTGAGGTTGGCTCCAATGGAGCCACTCCAAGCAGAAGCTTTAGCAAAGCTTGATGGAAACTTGGCAGCCCTCAGGGAGGTGATCAGGCTCACTAAGAGCCGCCTAGGCAGGACCAACTGTTTGTGAGAGGGAGTTGCAGGTTGCACAGACAGAAATTACGGAAGCAAATGTATGTCTGCAGAGACCGCGAATGTCTAAATGAAGTCTTGATTGAGAAAGTACATTGTCACAGCTTTCTAACAAGCCCTTATATGCCTCATTTGGCCCAGGGAGCACTGAGATACACTCTATCAAAGTCTCTTAGAGGTCCTCAAGCCGCCTCTTCTCCTTGAAGGCCGCTCTCAGCCGTCCTGGCCAATAATCCTAACGCCTTTTGAGCTCAAAGTGTTCAGGTCGTCACTTGAACCTGACCCATGATCTGCAAACTTTGGAAATCCATATCTCACTCAAACGGACTCCACATCAAGTTTCGTAAAGTGCGTAGGAACCTATGAAACATCCTCTATGCAACTGTCATGCCAGATGATGTTTATCAAGCAACCTATTTTTGTCACTCTCTGGCACTCTCATATCCATCATTGTCCCACTTTGCGAGAAAAAAAAATCACACAAGTCTGCACTATCCCCTCAGCTGCTTAAAGCAGTGCACTGCCAAAAGCTTGGTCAGGAAGTCTGCCAACGTCATGCTTGAAGGGCAGAACTTGATCTGCACCACCTGCTTTGCCACGAGCTCGCGGATGGATTGGTACCGCAAGTCGATGTACTTGGTGGAGGCGTGAAACTCGGCGTTCTTCGTCAGAGCAATGGCGCTCATGTTGTCACACTAGATGGTGGTCGCAGTGGTCTGCTGCTCTCCAAGGCTTGCTTGCAGCTTAGACAGCCACACAGATTCCTTTCCTGCTTCACAGAGGGCAATGTACTCTGATTCGGTGGAGGAGAGGGCAACGTACTCTTGCTTCTTGCTCCTCCAAGTGATTGCACCTCCCCGGAGCACAAACACAAACCCACTGGTTGACCTCCTTGTGTCCAGGTCACCTCCCTAATCTGTGTCACAGTAGCCGATGAGGATGGGATTGTTGTTGCCGTTGAAGGTGAGGCAAAGGCTACTGCTACTGACGAGGTACCGCAGTACACGCTTGACCGCCTCCCAATGCGGCATGCCCGGATTCGCGCAAAACTTGCTTAACACTCCAACTGCTTGGCTGATGTCGAGGCGCGTGCCTACCGCTGCATAAATGAGGCTTCCAACAGCTGCTTGGTACATCATTGCTTCCATGCGGCTGCTCTCTTGCATGCCATGGGGAGTCCGCGTCATGCTCAGCTTTGCTCCCACTTCCAGTGGTGTTGTTGCGTTGCGCGCTCCTGCCATGTTGAAGCGCTTGATGATGTTGCTCACGTACGTGCTCTGCGACAACTCCAAAGTCTGCTGCTGCCGGTCGCGCTTGACCTGAAGGCCAAGGTAGTAAATGAGCTCTCCCATGTCTTTCATGTCGAACCTGGCAGCAAAGGACTGCTTCACACCGTCCAAAAGAGACTTGGAGTCAGATGCAATGAGCAGATCATCAACATAGAGCACGATGATGATGTGGTTTGCCTCTTGTGTATGCCCATAGACAGCATGGTCTGCTTCACTGTGCACAAAGCCAAGGCCAGCTAGCTGCTCATTCATCTTGTGGTACCATGTTCGCGGGGCTTGCTTCAGGCCGTAGAGAGCCTTCACAAGCTTGCACACCAAACCTTCCTTCCCTTCTACGAGATACCCCTTCGGCTGCTCCATGTACACATCCTCCTCAAGGTCACCATTCAGAAATGCACACGTCACATCCATTTGGTGCACCTCCCAGTCCATAGCAGCAGCAAGAGCGAGGATCGCTCGGATGGATGGGAACTTAGGGACAGGTGCAAATGTCTCATTGTAACCCACATCCTCAGTCTGCGCATACCCCTTTGCAACCAGCCGTGCTTTGTACCTGAGAATCTTGCCATCCGCACCACCCTTGCGACTGCAGATCCTCCGGCATCCAATCACCCGGCTGCTGTGTGGAGCCTCCTCAAGAGTCCAAGTGCCGTTCATCATGAGCACACCATACTCCTCATCTGCTGCGCCACGCCAATCTGCCGCCTTGGCGCTGTGCATGGCTTCAACGAATGTGGCTGGGTCATCGGTGAGTGTGAGGAAGAGAAGCTCAAGGTCAGACGACTCCTTTGGTGGTGGAACAGTGCACAAGTTCACCAGCTCCTCCAGCGGCCTTTGTTTGTTTGCGAGGAGCTCGAATCGCCTCAGCGACTCCCCACTATCCTTTGGACCTTTGTTGAGGCGTGCAGACCGTTGTGGCAGTTGCTGTGCGTTGCTTTGCTACCCCTCCTCATCAGATTCTGCTGCCAGCTCGTTCTCCTTCTCAGCTCCCTCGACCTCCTTGTCGTTTCCGCTTTCACCGCCATCTTCCGCACCGCCCCCTTCTGCTATTGGTACTTCTCCCACTTCTGGTACAAATGCAGGAGCAAGCGGAACTGCCGACATAGGGCTCCAAGTCCAGCCCTTCACTTCTTCTTGGAAGACCACGTCACGGTTGCGGATGATCTTGCGTGCGGCGAGGTTGTAGAGGCGGTATCCAATGGTGTCGTGGCCGAGGAAGGCGGCCTTCACTGACTTTGCATCCAGCTTGTTACGGCTGCCGGTAGGCACGTGCACGAATGCGCCACACCCAAAGACATTCATGTGCATCAATGTTGGCTTGCGTCCTGTCCACGCCTCCTCCGGTGTCATCAGCGGCACGGCGCGCGTAGGGCTTCGGTTTTTCATGTACACGGCGGTATTGACCGCTTCCCCCCAAAAGGTTGGTGGGAGCCCCGCGTCTTGGAGCATGCTGCAAACACACTCCAAGAGCGTGCGGTTTGTGCACTCAGCTACGCCATTCAGCTGCGGTGTTCCAGGTGGGGTGACCTCGTGCTTGATCCCGCGACACTTGAGGAAGGTGCGGAAGTTGTTGGAGAGGTACTCTCCACCACCATCGGTGCAAAGCACCTTCAACCGCCTACCACTCTCATTCTGTGCAGCAGCAATCCACACCTTGAAAGCATCAAAGCACTCATCCTTTTCAGCCAGGAACAACACCAACGTCTTCCTCAACTTGTCATCAATGAACGTGACAAAGTACAACTTGCCGGACAAGGATTGTGATGGCATGGGACCGCACAAATCAGAGTGAACGAGTGAGAGAAGCTCAGTCGCGCCCTTTCCTTCCCCTGTGAAAGGAGAGCGGGCTTGCTTCCCTTCAATGCAGCTCTCACAAGCCAATGCACTAGGCTGCTTCACCCCCTTGAGCTCTAGGCCACGGACCATCTGTTGCATGGAGACGACGGCGCGAAAGCCGAGGTGACCGAGCCGGCAGTGCCACAGGCCGATGTTGTGTTTTCCCTCTCTCGCCGCCAACACTGAGTCGGCTTCCTTCTCCGACGCCACGTAGAGGCGGTAAAGACCGTCCTCCTTGTTCGCCTTTGCAAGCACACGGCCTACACAGGAAGAGATGGTGCAGCCACCATTCTCAAAGCAAGCCTGCATACCTTCGGAGATGAGAGATGAGACAGAGAGGAGGTTACCTGCCAGCCCCGGAACATGGAGCACCCCCTTCACACGAAGCTCCACATGCTTACCCTCAAAGAAAGCATAAAACACAATCTCACCCTCCCCAACCGCCCTTTGCACATGGTTGTCCCCCATGTACACCCGACGAGGCTCAATGATGGTGTAGACAACAAACTACTCCCGGCATCATGTCATGTGTCGCATGGCTCCCAAGTCGATGATCCAAAACAGGGCCGTGTTGTCGGAGACGTGCAGGACCCGGATGGTTGTCACGAATCCACTCTCCCAGTCTGCTGCGTTCGCGGAAGCGTCGCACTGTTTTCCCGCTCCCACTCCAGCCGCAAGGTCCGCCTTCTTCTTTTGGCATTCGCACGCCTAATGGCCCGGCTTCTTGCAGTAGTGGCAGTTCCCCTTCTTCTTTCCTCCTCCGCCGTTGCTCCTGGTTGATGTAGCACCGCCCCCATGACCAAAGTTGGTGATGAGAGTGACGTCCAGTCCGCTTCCACCCTCCTCGCCCTTGCGCCGCTCCTGCTCAAACAACAGGCTCTCCTCCACATCATTGAGGGAGAGCTTGTCGCCACGCTGGTCTAGGGCAACAGTGAGAGGAGTGTAGCTGCTAGGAAGGCCAGAGAGGATGGTTAGCATGAGCACACGTTCCTTGATAGGGTCCTCAATCGCAGCAAGTTGGTCAGCGAGAGACTTCACCATGTTGATGTAGTCAATCATGGATCCGGATTCATCCATCTTCACAGTGTGAAAGCGACGAAGCAGCTGCATGTTCATGAGGATTAACTTGGAAGCATAAGTGGACTCAAGCTTTTTCCAAACCTCCTTTGGCGTGAGGATGTCACGGACGAGGAGTTACTACCGTTCGGCGAGGTGGAGGTAGATGGTTGCGAGGGCACGGTCATGCTTCTCGCGGTAGGTACGGGCCTCGATAGGCGATAGGGAGCTTTCTTCTGGTTCCTTCTGCTTCTCATCCACCTGGCTCCAGAGACCCTTCTCCATCAGCACCATCTTCATGTTGTTGCTCCAGTTGAAGAATTTCTTGCCTTCGAACTTGGCGATGTTGACGCCGGCCACCACGGAAGTGGATGTCGCCATGGTAGTGGAACGTCCAGCCCACAAACGGCTCTCTCACACAACAGGGTACAAGGAATGCCTCAATTATGAGACAAAGCCTTGTTCTAGCTCTGATACCACTGATAGAAGCTTGGCATTCCTCAGAGAGGTGATCAGGCTCATTAAGAGCCGCCTAGGCAGGACCAGTTGTTTGTGAGAGGGAGTTGTAGGTTGCACAAACAGAAATTACGGAAGCAAATGTAGGTCTGCATAGAATGCGAATGTCTGAATCAACTATTGATTGACAAAATACATTGGCACAGCTTTCTAACAAGCCCTTATATGCCTCATTTGGCCAAGGAAGCACTGAGATACACTCTGTCAAAGTCTACCCTCTTTCACACTCTCCTAGCCTAGCGGGATGAGCGGCAGTCACATTGTCACACAAGAAAATTATGTCTCACACAACTTGGAGGACCAACAATCATGGTCTGCACCTTCCTTGAAGTCTCTTGGAGGTCCTCCAGGCGCCTCTTCTCCTTGAAGGCCACTCTTAGCCGTCCTGGCCAATAATCCTGCCGCCTTTTGAGCTCAAAGTGCTCAGGTCATCACTTGAACCTGACCCATGATCTCCAAACTTTGGAAATCCATATCTCACTCAAACGGACTCCGTATCAAGTTTTGTAAAGTGCGTTGGAACCTATGAAACATCCTTTATGCAACTGTTATGCCAGATAATTTTTATCGAGCAACCTGTTTTTGTCACTTTCTGGCACTCTCCATATCCATCAAAGCTGTGCAAGAATACAAGCCAGTACCTTGCATGCATCCATTTTCAATTCTTGCCTTTGAGACTCCTCACAGAGTGTCCAACCAAAGGTAGACACTAAAGACCAACATGTGGAATTTGTGAGGTTGCAAACCAAACAAACCTAAAGTGTGGATCCCTCGTTTTAGGGTGATATGTTATCTTGGTTGCAATACCAAGAGCGGTTGGCGGCCTCACATGTCGGGATGTGTTTTCTAGACCGTTGCTATCCGACGCATTGAGAGAGAGACATCGCCAGCGGCAATGACATCACGTACATAGTGGTGCTTGATGTTGATGTGCTTTGTAAAGCAAAGAATCGTACTGGCATTCTTAGTGAGGGCCAGACCGCTCTCACTGTCAGTGTATAGGGACACAACCAGCCTGGGGAGACAGAACTCACCAAGGAGGTGGCGGAGCCACACAGCCTCAGTTTCTGCGCCACCCGAGGCCATGTACTTGGCCTCCCTTGTGCTGCGAGCAATGCAGCCCTGCTTGTCGCTGTGCCAGGAGATGGCAATGGCCTCAAGAAGGAAGATGAATCCACTACAAATCCGAGCGTCTGGGTTGCGGGCGTAATCATTGTCTGCGTAACCCTCATGAAGAGGTACGCTGGACGTGGCCAGAAAGATGAGGCCCGTGCAGGCAAACCCGATGAAGTAGCACAGGACATACGCAGCCACATGGAGGTGTGCCGTGCGAGGTTCCCGAGCGTGATGAGAAAGGAGATTCACCTTGCAGGCGATGTCCAGACGGGTGGTGCCAGCCAGGTACGTAAGCGCCCCCATGATGGACTGAAAGTTGATGGTAGACTCAAGGCCACTTAACGCGGTGTCGTGAGCAACACGGAGGGCAAGCTGGATGCCCAGTGGCATGGAAGAGGAGGCAATAGTAAGGGGCTGTGACAGATCGATGACAGAGGAGAAGCAATCAACAAGAGTGAGGATATAGCGCTCTTGGTGGACAAGAAGAGAACCAGGGAGATGCTCAAGCTGCATCCCAAGAAACATGGTTGCAAGGTCGAGGTCCTTCATGTGGTACGCTGAGGAGAGGAGGCCCTTAGCTGTGACAATCGCAGAGGAGGAAAGAGAGGTGATGAGGAGGTCTTCGACGTACACCAGAATGAAAGCTGGCACCGTGGGTGCGCCCCACACAAAAAAGGAGGGGTCGGATTGGCTCGGACAGAAGCCTCCATGGACAAGAGTGGAGGAGAGCTCCTCATTCCAACAACGAGGCGAATGACAAAGACCATACCACGCACAACAAAGACGACACACCTTCTTTGAGCGGTCCAAAAAACCGAGAGGCGGAACCATGTAGAGCTCCTCCGTTAGACGGCCGTTGAGAAAGACATTATTCACGTCCATCTGGTGAAGCTCCCACTCGAAAAATGCGGCCACACAGATGATGACGCGACTTGTCGTGAAACAACTGACCAGGGCGCAGGTGTCGACGAAGTCAACGCCAGGGATCTGAAAGTATCCCTTGGCGGTGAGGCGTGCCTTGTACCGGTCACAAGCACCCGAGGCGATGAACTTCTTGTGGATGACCTACTTGGCCTTGATTGCAATGCGACTAGGCAAAAGATCAGTGAGTTCAAGGACGCCGTGCTCAGAGAGCACAGCCAACTCCGTCAAGAACGATGCATGCCAAGCAGCAGCGTCGGGGTAGGAGAGGGAGTCGACGAGTGTGAGAGGGTTAGAGTCAGCAGCAAGCGGGGGGGGAGAGACCACAGGAGGGGAGGTGGTGACGGCAAGAGCGCAGGCAGCGGTCGCGGGAGTACCCATGAAGTGGTGGTCAGTGATGGCATCCAACGCATGGAAAAGCTCGAGGTGAAAAAAGTGACGACCATGAGTGTGACCTGGGTGAAAGGTGTACGAAAGGAGAGGGCGGGGCGTGATGGCCAATAAAAAGGAAGCAACGGGACATGAGTGCGGAGGAGGGGGAGGAGCAAGGGGGTGGTTAGTGAGGCGAGCAGAGGGGGAGATGGAGAGGGGGGCAGCGTGGGCACCGAGGGCACTGTAGAAGACTCCGGGCAAGAGGTGAACGTGGTCGAAGGAGGGTTGGACAGGCAAGAAGGCAAAGGTGACGGGGCGACTGGCGAGGCGAGAAAGAATTTGGAAGGAGAAGAGGAGGCAAGGCAGGGCGTGGGGGCAGTTGGAGAGGGGGAAGGGGGTGGGAGGGGGGGCAAGGGTGGCAGAGGAAGGTGAGTGTTGGGGGAGCCGGGGGGGAGCCGGAGGGGAGGGACGCAGAGGGAGCATATATAACTAATCACCTGGCCCTTGGAACTGTGTACAAGAAAGTGTATTTAGAAGTGAACAGAAAGGTGAACATTGATCATTCACCAAAACATCTATATTTCATGAAAACACCTATGGTATTTTCACGTGTGAAGAGTAACATGTATGTGGGCTCCAGTCACATGCATTCATGTCTATGATTCTTAAAAAGTTGAAGGATACAAGAATACACTTTTTGATACACTGATTATGGTGTGTATCAATTTTGGTCGATTAACTATGGAGGAGGGGGTGGGTATGCAACACGCGGTCAGTGGGAGGAAGAGAGGAGGAGGGGGACAGGAAAGGAGGAGGAGGGTCAGAGAGGGGAGGGGAAGAAGACAGAAGGGGGTCAATGAGGATGACGGGAGGAGGCGGGGGGAGGATGGGGGGATGGGCCCTAGCAGCATGCGTGCTCATCCAAGAAGAGGGATGAGCTCGAGACGGCGGGGCAGGGGGGGCAGGTGAGGAGAAGGTTGAAGGGTCGGGGACATCGGGGATGGAATAGGACATGGGGAGGAAACGGGAAGGGGGGGAAGGGTCTCACAAGCAAGGATACTAAGGAGAAGAGTCAAGGGTGTCGGATCATCGGTCGGCGGAGCAGGCGGGGTCGGAGGACAAGGTTAAAGGAGAGAGGGGGGGACGGGATCATGTGGGTAGCCACCTAGGTAGGTTGGAGGCGGAGTAGCGTTCTCGGGGATGTCCTCAATGGAGAGGAGGACGGGGTCAGGACATAGAGCAATATCGGGCACCTGGGGGGAACCAAGGGCCTGGGCAGCGGTCAAAGCGAGGGGAACACGCGCAGGTACAAGTGGAAAACCAGGAGGAAGGGAAGGAACCAGCGCGGATAGAGTGGCAGGAAGGGGGGAGATGGACGGCGAGCCGCCCCGTCAATGCGACGGACGTCAGGGAGGGAGAGGCGCGGGAGGTCCGGACGGGGAAGGGACCGGGGACACAGAGGTGGACGTGGGAGGCACAGGGAACATGGAGGATGGGGGCAAAGGCAAGGCCACAGGGGGCACAACGGGTGCGGAAAGAGGAGGTGGGGAGGGAAGCAAGGAACTAGCAGGGATTGGGGTCGGGACGGGGGAAGGAGAGGGGGCTGAGGGAACGAGGGGAGGGGAAACGAGAGGGGGAGCACGCACGAACGACGGGGGCACGCATAGGCAAGGGAGGAGGTGAGAGGGAGGGGAGGATGAGGAAGCGAGGCCACTAGGGAAAACAAGGGAGGAAGGAAGAGGAGCAGGAAATGTTGGAGGAGAAGTATGAGATTGTTGGAGCCCTGCATAGACAAGACCATCGGTGGAGTACGCTGTAGCAGAGGTCGGAGGGGGAGGGGTACAGTCGGCGCGAAAAGCGCAGTATGTCAGCTACTCAAAGAAGCGAGCATGACACGACTCGATGACGGGATGTTGGACTGGATCCCAAAACTGATGCTCTAGAGAGAAAAGAGCAACTCCAAGAGTGACGCAGAGATGGCCAGACGGGCCATCTCTGCCAGACCGACGGGAGGGGGCAAGATAGACAAAGGCCATAGTGCCCCACACCACGGCCTGGCTAAGGTCCGCACACCGACCAAAGAAGAGCTCAAACGGCCTGGTGTCGGGGGCAAGAGGTCCGTGCGGAATCCGATTCTACACCTAAGTGCGGTAGCACGTGGCCTCAGACCAGAGTCTCCGACCACGGTCAAGAAAACCAGCCTCGTCCATCATGGAGCGGACACTCTCAATAAGGGTGCAGTTCCAGCGCTCAACGACCCCATTCTATTGAGGAAGATATGGATGGAAAGCTCATGAACAAAGCCATAACGATAAGAAAAAAAGCTGTAGTATCGCCAAAGAACTCACCACCACAATTGGAGAAAACGTGGCGGAACTGGTGACAACTCTGGCGCTGGGCAGATGCGTACCACGACTGGATGGTCACCGCAACATTGCTCTTCGCGTGGAAGAAGAAGATCCACATAAACTGTGAGTAGTCTTCATTCAGGCTAAGCACATAAACAGCGTGCTCAAAAAGGGACTCATCCTTGAGAGGACCAAGGACGTTGGCATGAACCACTTCGAGGGGCGCAAAAGCGCTAGAGGGGGAGGATGGAAAGGGGAGGCGATGCATATTACCGACCGCACAAAAGGTGCAGCTAGCAGTGCATGGTGCACGGGACGACAGGTCAGACAACCCATCGGTCGGGAAATTGCACAGGAGAGACGCGACGGCGGAATTCGGGAGATGGCAAAGGCGACGATGAAGAAGATGCGAGTGGGCAGAGCGGGAGAGGGCAACAAGCGCGATGGCGTCGGCCGCATGGGTCGAGACAGGGTGGGTGCCAAGAACCTGGTAGAGGCCCTCGCCAGGGGGGCGATGACCGCGAACGACAACACGCCCACTGGCGCAACCAGTGATAGCGACAAGACCAAGTGCATAAGTGGTAGACAAACCACAAGTGTCGAGCATTGCAACAGAGAGGAGGCAGAAGTCAAGAGTAGGAACATGGAGGACAGAGGACAAAGAGAATTCGCTGGTAGGGGACATCAAGCAGACTGTACCAACACCAAGAACAGGTCTAGGTGTACCATCACCGGTGAATACAGATGTGATGACAAAGTCAGGACTCATGTGATACTTGGCAGCCGCGTCAACAACCCAAGACAGAGAGACGACACGCTCAGTACCGGAGAGAAGGCAATAGGCAGTCGTGCGAGGAGGTCCATCTGCGGACAAAGGGAGTGATGGGGAGAGAGGAGGC
>SZWC01019668.1:15933-30973 GCA_023375785.1 Penium margaritaceum
TGTGCGGGGCATCTAAACGTGTTCACCGCATGGACATCGCTCAGTTGTTATGCACGTGCGTGGCTTGGAAAGAGCTTGGACAGCCTTGCATGCATGCTTGTGCAGTGCTACTCGGTGGAGGGCAGCCGTCGGAGCTGTTGTGCGACGTCGAGTAGACGAATATGGTGATCCGACATGCATACAACAACGTGATGGCGAGTGCCCACCCGGCCACACTCAAGCCGTTGGAGGGGATCATGTGGACGTAGTCGGGTCCACGCCGTGGCCAAGGAAGGCCAAAGAAGAAGCGGATGGATCGCAAAAAACAATGCAAAGCCAATAACATCTGCCCCCGCTATGGGCTAAGGGGCCACAAAATCACAAGGTGCACTAACCTAGTGGCCATGACACCATCAGCGCACAAGCAAAAGTTTCATTGCAGAGGCGGCTCAAGCAAGAGGAAGCAACTGTGCACGCAAAGGCATATGCTGGGTGTTGGCACACGAGTGGCACCTGGGCAGAAGCTGAGGTAGCCGAGGCTGCTACGACAGTTGTAGTATAATTACCAGGATTCACAGGCATTGTAACTCGAACACGTGCAACAGGTGTGTGTTCGCAGCATGGCACCGCAACAGGCAACAAAATCAATGTCTCTGTTGACGACGACAGCGAGTACAACCTTGAACAGTTCCCAACATATGACTCAAGAGAGGAGGTTTATGACCCCGGGTGCTTCATCCTGGACAAAGACTCTAAGCCTAAGGAGGAATAACCATACCAGTAGATCAATAAAGATGACGCTATGGGGCGTAGACAATATGACCTCGACTACACCCACCATGCGTGCGCCACTAAGGGCATGCCACATGATGGCTGGGACGATGTCCCAAAGGACTACTATGACTAGGAGGAAAACACTGGCGTCTTTGCTTTCCTTTCTCTATGTGTTACACTAACATGTTATCCAATGCACGCACTTCCATGTGGTTTTTTCATGGCACGTAGGAGAAGGGAGTGGGGCTACAGAAGGCAGAGCAGGAGGTAATGCATGACCTAGGTCACACGAGATTGTCAAGCACGGAGGCTAAGAGAAGAAAAGGAAAGTGAGATGACATGTGGCCAAGTTCACCGGGGAGCTTCATGTAGGAAGCTCAAGACACAGTCCTTGGGGTCAGGTTACACGTAGGGAGCTCGTGATGTTTACTCTCATGTACTTCAACAAATGGATACAAAATCACAATTTGGTTTAAAAAAAATCTCTTGTATTCCCAATCCTTTGTAAAACATCTTGCAGCTTTTCGACTAACATCAATATTGCACCAAAGCATTCTCTACCATGGACTGCCCAACACATTGTGAACTCCTGTTTGTGACTGGTTTCATACTTGGAGCCAGTGCAACCTACTTGTTTACAAGGCTATGGGCTGAAAACAAGCCGACACACATCATTAAGATATACATGTGCCCATGCCACAAAGGACAACTGATGGAAGACACTATGGAAGATGAATACGAGTGAACGAGGGAACGAGTGCATCCGACCAGTAGCGATGATGATAGTGACATCTTCTATGATGCAGTTGAAGACAACATGGAGGCGGCTTGCATTACGTGAGCTCATGGTATACCTATGCTAGGATGTCATGTAAGCAGCCTGTGCCCTGCCTGTGAGGTGATGGCTTGTATATTTTCATTGCCACCCTCTTTCTAGAGCACGTTAGTGAGTGGCCTACCATGGCATTACGTGTAGTTGAAGGTTGTTCATGATTACAAGACTATCCGTGATTACTCCTAAGCTTGTTCAAATTACTTTCCGTGTTTACCCTTCTACAAAACATGTATTTGGTGTTGTAAGGGTATGGTGTTGGAAATTTTTCACAAGAAAATCACAAGCACTCACTATCAAGTGGGTGATACATTATGAAAAACAATCGAAGAAATATTGAGAGCCATGGTGTTACATGTGGGACATGGTGATTGGATGCATCTACACCCACGACTGCCAATCATCCATGGCATACGGTGGGGTCCCCTAGGAGCCCGCATACCCATCATTGAGCACTTGGTATACGGATTGGGTGGTGCACTGTCATGGATGGTGTCCCAATTAGCCTTGGCGTGGCTCCAGGCCGCTTCAACCTTGTCAAATGCCACCTTGGGAGATGGAATTTCAACACCCCTTGGTTCGTAATGAGTGTGTGGGATGTGTCCCAAGCCGTCCATCGGAGGTAGTGGACGGTCGAGGTCCATGGTATACATGTCAGTCATGGATAGGGGTCACCCTATCGCAAAGACGTTTAGTTTGAGTGGAGGAAAATGCAAACTAGCTCCAAACAGACGCGAACTCTGACATGAAACGGTGCCAACTGCTTAGTTTTTCACCTCCAACTCTAGTCGCTCGGCAGAGTGAGCAGAGCGCTGCCGCACGACACAGAAAGTGAGGCGGTGGCCATTGAACCGGGCGATAGAGCGGTCATGAAAAGTTTGACCAACAACCAATTGTGTGGCTGTGCAGCATTGGTGGCAACGATGCCACACCTAGTAATCCAACAAACTGGTACGATTTTTTTGCACGCACGAGGATTGTGTTTGTAGAAGCACGAACAATTGTCTACTTTTGCTGTGGGTACCCAGTTGTAAAAACTCCAATGTCTGGTACATCATTTGAAAAACATTGGCCTTGGATATGCCGTCCTTCTTATGCCCCACATTTGACACGCAATGATAAAATGAAAGTGGTCTGGGTGTCCGGCCCTTCTTTCAATACATGCGGGTACGATAGCTCAAAATTTAGACATGGTGGGTATCTGATGTTACGCCAAACATAGTGTAGATGGGGAACAGGTAAACGTTGCGAGGCAAAACACGATTTTGACTTTGGGACACTTGAGCAATTTGTAATCAGCGGTAATGATACTTCAATGATAAGTGATCGAACATATACATAAAAGTGTCAAGTTATGAATGAAGCATAGCTGGGGTCGTTAGGTCGATTGTCAAGCAACGCGTGCAGAGTCCCGTCACGAGTAATCGGATTGGAGAAGGTTCGCCGAGAGTTTGGGATCTTTGAGAATCAATGATGTAGATGCAAGATGCATCTTTATGAGTCCAGATTTGTCTCCGTGTGTCAAGAAGTTGATCAAAAGGTCGAGAAAAACTTTGTTCGTAGGTTCGGGAGACTGGCCAAAGCCGTCAGAAGGTTCAGGATTATCCACTAAGGGCGAGGCAGTTGGCTAGTTTTCCCTTGACAGTCGGAGTAAACATCATGGTCTTCACGACGTGATGGGTTTTTTGTGCAATGAAAGAAACATCCACTTGAAAACATCAGAGACACGTGTACGTCTGGTACGTAACACTTCCTCCCTTTTTACCTGTAACGTCTCGGCGCGCGTATAGATGTGGCTCAGTTACGGTGAATATAGGTGTCAATGAGATGATCAACGTCTCGGAGGTCTTCTTAGGGTTCCCAACTGTTATGCAAGGCATCCTAGCCGTACAACTTGACGAGATTTTCTGTCGTCTTGCCTCGTCATTGATGGCCGAGGATATCCTTGATGACGTACTCCGTGCCTTCGTCCACTTGAACCGGGAGCGGAGGAGGGATATCTCTGCCAGGGAAGTTCTCTCCAGGATCTCGGCAGTGCTTCATTCTGCAAACATGGAGCACCAAAACAAACTTGCATAGTGTTGGGGAGTTTGAGTCGTGCACGCAGAGGGATTTGCATGCGCTTGATCTCAAACGGGCCCAACCATCAAGATTTGAGCTTCGAAACAGTCCAATCCGCGGAGCTTGATGTATCCTGAGCTGAGGAGGACTTTGTCGCTAGCGGCGAAGACGTCGTTGATGCGATGTTGGTCAGCTACTCGCTTCATCACTATTTGTGTCTTGGTGAGGGTTTGCCGTGTTTCCTCCCTGGTGGTGGTGATGTCTTGGCGTTGAAAGTCGACTGCGGGGATGTTACTACAACATTGTAGTCCACTTGGTGTGGCGGGAAGTTTGCCATGCACCAATCAAAATGGGATTTTACTCATTGCGGGGGAAACTGTCGAATGATATGCGATTTTGGTGGTTGGGAGTTTTTGTGCCCAATCTACCCCGTGAGGTTCGCATAGTGTTTGGAGAAGCTGTTCGATTGTTCGATTTTTCCGGTCCGTTTGACTGTCGGTTTGATGGTGAAACGCTGTTGAAAGTTGAATTCTGCTGCAGTAGCGAGTCATCAATTCACGTAAAAGATGGCTGGTGAATCGACCGTCTCTATCCCTATTGATGGTTTTTGGTATGCCGTGTAGCCATACAATGTTGTTTAGAAGCAGTCATGTTGTTCCCTCAGAGGTGACGGTGGTTGTTGTTGGGATGAAGTGGGACATTTTTAAAAAACCTGTCAACAACCATAAGGAATGCGGTATCCCTCCGATGTGACCGGTAATCCTGTGACGAAGTCCATGGAGATGTGTGCCCACGGTTTCATCAAAATAGGGAGTGGTTCCATGAGTCGAGGTGGCCTCGTGTGACGAGATTTTTGTTGCTGGCAGGTGTTGCGGGTTTTGCAAAAGTTGGCCACATTGGATTGCATCTTGTCCCACTAGTTATTTTTCGCAAAAATTGTAGCATCATGTCCTCTCAAAAGTGTCTACCTGGTCCAACGTCTTGGTGCTCTTTGAGGAGCATGCGGCAAAGTTTGTCATTTGGGGGAAGGACTACTTGGCAAGTGAAGCACAATCGCTAGTAGGGTGCGTCGAACAAGAATTTCATCTTATCATATCCGCCATGTTGTTCGTAGCCTCGTGCATAGAATTGCTCAAGGTGTGGGTCTTACAATAGTTGTTGTGTCGCCATTTTAGCCATAGAATCTGGTCAGCGGCTGAGTGCATCTGCCGGATTGATTTTGCTTCGTCGGTACTCGATTTCGTAGCTGAACCCGGATTTGAGGAACTCCATCCATCGGGTTTGGCGTCGAATGAGATTCGGCTTTGTCGTCAAGTATCTTTCGACGCAGTGGTCGATGTGCATGATGCATCTACGCCACTCCAGATGGCATCGCCACGTCTTCAACGCGTGCAAGACCGCCAGCATCTCCTTCTCGTGTACTACACAATTGAGTTTTGGTCCGCGTAGTTTTGGAGACATGTAGGCAACCGGTTGTTTGCCGTTGCCATGGTCTTGTAGAGTATTCGCTCCAATGGCTCGGTCGAATGCATTCGTGGCCATGGCGTAGTTAACTGTTGGATTGGCTAATCGTAGGGTTGGCACAATGGTCAGAGCGTTTCGCAAAGCGGTGAACACTTCTTGTTCGCTGTCTACTCACCGCCACTCATTTTCATTTCGAGTGAGGATGGAAAGGGGTGCTGACATCCGGGCGTAGTTAGGCACGAATCGCCGGGAGTAATTGCGGAATCCAATAAAAACCTTGACTTCTCAAACATCGGTTGGTGTCGGTAAATAAGCGACTGCTGCCACATTTTATGCATCCATGGTGATACATCCGCCGTTGATGACGTGACCCAAAAAATCGATCGAATGACGACCGACGTCACCTTTTTAGAGTTTTCCAATTTTCTTCTCCATCTGTAGAACTTTGAGAACTCTTTAAAAATGTCCACCATCCTCCTCCGAGGTGAGCTGTACATCATAATGATGTCAAGATACACCACAACAAAATCGTTGAGGCAAGGACAGAGAATGTTGTTCATTGCCGTCATAAACATCGCCGAGGTATTTGTGATTTCGAACGGCACGAGAATGAATGCAAATTGCCCATAACGAGTTCGAAAAGCCGTCTTCTTGATGTTGACGTTTGCCACGCGTATCTAGTGATATCTGTTGCATAATTCGATTGTGCTTAAGATTCGGGCTCCTTGGAATTAGTCAAAAGTTTTGTGAGCTTGGGGAAGAGGGTAGCGGATTTTTATGGTAGCGTCGTTCAACGCTCGATAATCCATGCATTTGCATCTCGCCTGTTTTATCTTTTAAGAGTAGTAATGGTGCGGCGTATGATGATGTGGATGGACAAATTAACCCTTGACCGAGCATCTTGTTGGGCTGCTTTTTCAACTCGGTCAGCTCATAATCGCTCATGTGACAGGCCCCTCGGACTGTAGGGCCGATACCTGGCTTCAGGTCAATGCGATGGTCGATGTCTTACTCAGGAGGTAGAGTCTCCGCGAGTTTGAAGGGGAAGACATTCGCAAACTCCTAGATGAGTGGTTCGAACAGTTTTGGTACCATTGTGAACTTCGTTGATGTTCATGAGGCTGACGAGGTTGATGATGAGTCAGCTGCCGACAATCCCGCTTCTTCCATTGGCACGAGATATATGAGCTAAGTACAAGCTCTCCTTCGTATGTAATGCTTGGCCACGTCGAGCATCATCTATTGCATAGGTTGTCGCCTTTCCTCTTCCGCGACTTCTTTTGGTGCTTCCACCTCTGTTGCTTTCGCTGTCGGCTTCCATCCCGCACACAGATGTTGTCGTTTGGTGCTGTCGATCTCCGCATAGACGTCGCCGTGGTTCCAGTCAACGTGTGGATTGTGCTCGTACAAGAAATCTTGTCCGAGGATGAGTTTGTGATCGCCCATTGGATGAGACCTCCAAACCGTTACATCCCATAAATATCCCGCTTGTAGTCGTCGTACCTCTTGGAGTCTCCGTATATGTAGTTTCCCGTCGACGATTTTTCCTTCAAATACCCCTAGTTTAGTCTGCAAACCCAACTTGCGAACTATGTCATTGCTTACAATGCATTGTGAAGCTCCCCCATCTAATAGTGCCGGTACAGCTTTACGACTTTTTTAACCTCGAGGCTAAATCTTTCGTAGTATCGCCGGTTGGTTGTCCTCGTGCCCCTCATCAAATTTTGCGATCTCAGAAACCCTTGTGCGACATTGTAGGTCATTCAGATGGGCGATTATTTGGTGCATATCGCTCCTTCCGGACAAAACTTGCACCCTTTAAACCGTCCCTCTAACGTTTCCCGACACGATTTTCTATGAATTGCCCCCTTTTTGGCCTACTGCTTGTTCCAACAATTGCGAGCGATGTGCTTGACTTTTTCGTAATTGTAGCATGTTTGCGTATCTCTTTGGTTGACGGCGTCCACTTCCATTGAAATTGAGGAGTCTGCTGACTGGGACTTCCATTTGCACGATAAGTGTGGTTCTGAGGCCACCAGTCAAAAGATTCTTAGACCTGAGCATTGTAGTTGATGCCGTCGATCCTTTCTACCATTGCGATCATCCACGGCAAGTCGTTTTGGATGGTGAAAATAGAGATTGCTCGTAAGAATATCTCATTTGAGGCCGTTGTTGTAGTGAAAACAGAGTTTGTCGTGGGCGATGTCTACTCCAGTGACAATCTTCCAGAATTTCCGCATGTACTATGCCACGCTGGACTACTGACGCAGACGGTAGAGCTTGTATCTTGTGTCGGACTTCTCGTTCAGTCGTAAATAGGATGCAAGTATTGCGCGCAAACCTTATTCCAGTCGGTTGGTGGCATCAGCGCGTCTTGCCACTATGGGTTGATTTGCTTGAAGGGTAAAACGTCTTCGGTTGGTGATGTGAGATGAGCAACGTGGGCCGTCGATGATGCCCTGTCGATCTCCTGCTACCGTTGGATGGTCTTTAGGTCGGACCACAAGCTTAGCCCCGTACTATGTAAAAGCGCGGCCGTAAGGTCAACTTTACTTCGATCGTCATTGACCTTAGCAATGGTGACGTACACGTCCAAACTCGTCACCTACATCCAAACCGTTAGTCATTTTGAGTTTACAGGATCGAACGGTTCAGGTGGAGCTCGAAGCATATTGGGTTCTCTCCGGAGTTGGGAATTTCTTTCGATGAGCATCGCTCCTTGCGCGCTTGCGATGCGAAGAGCCTCCATCGCGATGTTGAGCTGATGAAGCATGTAGTTGTAGAATACTTGGTTCTCTCAAGTGCCTCCATCACAACATCGCGATGGAGGCTCTTTGCATTCGCGCTTGCAATGCGAAGAGCCTCCATCGTGATGTTGCGCGCTTGCAATGCGAAGAGCCTTCATTGCAATGTTGGGTTCTCTCTTGTTTGCCACTCCCTTCTCGATCTATGCCCGTCGTCCAATGCCACGCATCGTGCCTGCTATCGTCATTGAGGGGGTTGGTAGGGACCGCTGGTTCACTGCCGTTGGATCCGTGATCGAATCGGTTACGGAAGTCGTAGGGGTTGTCCCAACTAGTGCAAAGCCTGCCACACCAGCATTTGCTGTCGCTTCAGGGTTCGCGTGCATTGGCATGCTCTGCTTCTGCATTGCCGAAGTCATTGCCGAAGACCCGCTACTCATGGCCGGATGCGCTCGCTTGCCTCGCATTGTAGTTGCAATGTCTATGTAGACTTGACGTGCGAGATACGCTGACGGCTTATGCGAGATAGTCCTCTGGATGTGTAAAGCAGTCGGATAGCTCTCGAGCACCGCTGCGCTCTCATACCAAGTGTTACCAAAGAGAGAGTAGATGGTGAAGTGGTAAAAGTTGCGAGGCAAAACATGATTTAGAATTTGGGACACTTGAGCAATTCCTAATTAATGGTAAGTGCACTTTGATGATACATGTTGAAATGATTGATCATGTATATGTACAAGTGTTGAGCTACGAACAAAGTTGAGAAAGTGCGTGGAAGCTTCCTAGCAACACAGCCGTTGACCGGGAGTCAGTGCCTGGTCGGACGGTGACGGCAGTCACAGGTCGTACACACAACGGCAAGGGTTTGGCTAGGAGACACAAGGCACAGTGTCAGAATGCTTCAATATAGCATATGCAGAGAGAAATGACAACTGACAGGTCCAGGGCATAAATCCCTGCCGCGGCGCACGGCGGGTGTCGCACGCGGCAGTCCAAGAGCTGTCCTAAAACCAGCCCAAAACCACTGTTTTGGCCATAACTCTGCGCACACATGTCAGAATCCTACGCCGTCTGAACCTAGACGTGCAGAATCAAAAGACGGACGCAGCGACTGGTCACATGCATGCATCCATCGACTGACAGCGAGTATACAATGCAAAAACATGCAAATGGGCCTCATGCCCAGTCCGCCAAAAGGCGCCTGCAAGACGTAGAAGGCACAACAAGGAGTCCCGGTGACATCTTGGGCTCTGGAACAGTGGTCGGTCAGCTCCAG
Organism: Penium margaritaceum; assembly: GCA_023375785.1. Taxonomy (NCBI): domain Eukaryota; kingdom Viridiplantae; phylum Streptophyta; class Zygnematophyceae; order Desmidiales; family Peniaceae; genus Penium; species Penium margaritaceum. The sequence goes on from SZWC01019668.1 coordinate 25,061, forward strand.
GCGGGTAGTCCGCCGCCTGTCGTCGCACCGGTGTCACCAGGGCCGCCTGCCTCAGGGATCTGCACGAGTATGGACACGGCCGAGTGGTCACAATAAACTGTACGGGAACGGCACAAAGCACAACACTCCCCCATAACCCGATGGTACGCATGTCCATACTCGTGCAGCACTGGTACAACCACATAGTGAGTGAAACAGACAGATGAGACGCCAACGTACATCCCACACTCAACCACTCTTACGCATGGAGCGAGGCCCAACAGAACGAATGGCCACTAGGAACTTTCCGCGGGCGAGTGCATTCGTCAAGAAATCAGCACGCTGCAAGTCAGTGCCAACCCACATGATGGAGATCAAGGGTCGCTCCACCAGATCATGAACAAAGTGATGCTCAACCGCAATGTGCTTTGTGCGAGCATGAAAAACACCAGAGTTCTCCGCAATGGCGAGAGCACTCTGGTTGTCGCAACGCAGCACAGTGGCGCGTACTGACTGTCCAAGCTCAAGAAACAAGCGCTACAACCAAACTGCCTCAGCAGCCCCTGCCCCCAAAGCCACATACTCTGCCTCCGACGAGCTATGTGGGATGCAGCCCTGCTTCCCGCTTTGCCAAGACAAAGCGGTACCATCGAGCAGAAACACATAGCCAGTGCGACTGCGCCCGTCAGAGCTCCAAGCCCAGTCGCTGTCAGTGTAGCCGTCAAGGACCACCGAACACTGCCGACGAAAGCAAAGTCCGAGATACGGCGTGGAGACCACGTACCGTACCACTCGCACAGCCACGTGAAGAGCTCTTGCACGTGGAGCCTGCGAGAACTGAGCAAGGAGGTTGACAGCGAACGCGATGTCGGGACGCGTGGTAGTGGCCAGGTACATCAGAGATCCGATAAGACGAAGGTACAAGGTCACGTCCACTGTCTCCCCCAGCTGTGTAGGGTCATCCACCTTCAGGGCATCCTGCCCATCAGGTGTGAGGGGTGTGGAAGCAGTGGGCACTGCACCAAGGAGGTCGCTAAAGCGCTCCCCCACGACTCGTGCGTATCGTGCCTGATGCAGCAACAGTGTCTCATGTGTACAATCTCGCACGATCTCCATACCAAGAAACACCGATGCAGGACCGAGGTCCTTCATCCTGTAGGCGGTCTGCAGGACAGCCTTGGCCTCCTTCACAACCTCCAGGGATGGAGACACGATCAGAAGGTCATCAACATAGACCAGGATGGCGGTGAACCGCTCGGGTGTCGGTAGGATGAAGAGTGAGGGGTCTGCCTTGCTCTGTACGTATCCTGCACGAGTCAAGGTGCCAATGATCTCCCGGTTCCAACACCGTGGAGACTGCTTGAGGCCGTACAAGGACTTGCGCAAGCGCCAGACCTTGTCACCGTCCTCAAATCCTGGTGGCTGAGCCACGTAAATCTCCTCATCCAAAGAGCCATGGAGGAATGCATTGTTCACATCCATCTGGTGTAGTTCCCAGTCATGCTGAGCCACTACACCGAACTGGGCTCGAGCCGAGGTCATGCGGCCAACAGGGGCAAAGGTGTCAGTGTAGTCAACTCCCTCAATCTGAGAGAACCCCTTGACGACCAAGCGGGCCTTGTAGCGCTCCAGTGAGCCATCCGTCTTCACTTTCTTGCGAAAGACCCACTTGACCTGAATCGCCTTCCTCCCAGGGGGAAGGTCGACCAGCTCGTAGACTCTGTGCTCTCGGATGGCGCGAAGCTCATCCTCGCAAGCAGCTCGCCAGGCCTCAGCATCCTGCGATGAGAAACCCTCCCTCAATGTACCCGGGTCAGGCGCCATAGAGGGGGAACTCTGTGTGGAAAGTGCACACGCCTCAGTGTCAGGTCTGGCAGCTACGAGATCACCTGCTACGTCACGGGCGATATGGAACTCGCGAGTGACCAGGTCGTGCCCTATAGGGCACACTGGGTGTACCTCTGAAAGCTCAGTGCGGACACTCAGGCCTAAGGCCTTTGTGCCTGGATCACTGCTCGCGATGCTACGAGAGGAACGTCTGGGTCCAGGACCCAACGCTCGCTGAGCTCCGAAATCTAGTGGTCGAAGGCGACCACCGGGCTCACGGGAGTAACCGGAGGTCGAGGGGCGCACCTCAGGCTCAGGAACAGGTACGACCACAGGGACAGGTACGACCACAGCTGGTGAGGGCTGAGACGAGGCAGCTGGAGATGCCGTGCGAGGAGAAGCGTGTCTAGGGGACACTGAGCTCGGAGGGACAGCTAGCCCGGACACTGAGACAGGAGTGTCAGGCGACGTAGGGACAGGAGTGGGCTGGGCTGGGTCAGACACCGGTGTAGGGGTGCCAGTGGACACAAGTGATGATGCAGGAGGAGGTGTGAGAGCAGCGGTACCTGTGGGGTGTGAAACAGGCTGAGCAGGCGGGATCTCTGGACCAACGGCAATGATTGCCGGGTCATCAAGTACTGGAGATGGAGAGGGGACTCGAGCGGACAAATCAGCCTGACGAGAAGTGGTCACTGGCGGAGAAGTCTCCCCCATCCGCCGAGGACCCTCACAGGAAGGGACATGAGCTGCGGAGAGCGCTGTGATCGAAGCCAGATCACGGTATGTGAGAGATTTAAAAAAGAGCGCATCATGAGACTCAATGACACGAAGGCGAGTGGGGTCCCAAAAGCGCCAGGCCTTCGACCACGGGAAGATGCCGATGAAAGTACACAAGCGACCCCGGGGGGAGACCATGGACCCCTGCTGGTCCTCGGTGTACCACACGCAGGCCAGGGAACCCCAGACGCGCGCGAGACGAAGATTAGCACGGTGGCCAAACCAGAGCTCGTACGGTGTAACATGATCCGGAAGCGGACCATGCGGGAGGTGGTTCCAGACCCACGTCATGTAAGCGAAGCCCTCGAAGGCGAAGGACTCTGGGAGACCGCACTCAGACCACATGGCGCGGACCGCATCCTCCATGGTGTGGTTCCAGCGCTCAGAGACACCGTTCTGCTGTGGGGTAGCAGGAGCGGAGACCTGGTGGAAAATGCCGTGCTCAGCAAAGAAGGAGTCCATCTCACCGAGGAACTTGCCGCCGCGATCCGAGCGAAAGGTATGTAGCGTGTGGCGAGACTGACGCTCAGCCATCACGAGCCAGAGCCGAACCGCAAGGGTGGCGTCGCTCTTCTGGCGCAGACTGTAGACCCACCGCATCCGTGTGAAGTCATAAGTCAGCGTCAGAACATATCGTCCCCTCTCAGACAGGGACTCGACCAGGAGAGGACCAAGCAGGTCCGAGTGGACGAACTCGAGTGGCCTCAGCGCTCGGGAACGCGAATCAGGATAAGTGCACCGGTGCATCTTTCCCTGAGCGCAAAAAAGACAGTCGGTCTTGGGTGGCTTCTCGAAAGAAGCCACGTCAAGACCAAGAGCGGGCTGTATCCGGATGAGCTTTGACACAGTGTCAGAGCCCACATGGCACAGACATCGGTGAAGCAACCGCTGGTGTTCTGGGGATAGAACACCAGTGACAAAAATGCGGCCAGAGGAGGAGGGAGAGCAAGGGGAGGAGGGCCAAGCAATGTGGTACAAATCATCTATGACTGAAGCACGCAGGACAATGCTACGGGTGTCAAGAGTTGTCAGAGTCGCTGAATCAGCGGTATGCTCAACGGAGAGACCCATCAGAGTGTAGGCACGCATAGACAGCAGGCTGAGCTCAAGATCAGGCACAAACAGCACATCAGAGAGATACAGGGGGCCAGACGGACCATCGAGCATATCACCGCAACACCGTGGACCGGTAAGGACTGACCAGAGCCCGTACGAACAGAACGGACAGTCGTGACGGGACCAAGTACCACAAAGTCACTACGACGACACGTCATGTGGTGGGTGGCACCGGAATCGATGATCCAAGTGCCACCGGAGTCACGACTGGTGGACGTCACTGTACAACGAGCAATGGAACACTCGGCATCAGAGGGACACTGAGCCATCAGTGGGAAGGAACGATGTACATCACGAAGGTGAGACTCATGAATCCAGTCAGTGCAGTCAGGCCCATCATCATCACATGCGGATTGTGCTCCCCCACACGTGTCATCACGAGTCACGAGGACGGCCAAACAAGCAGTCTGTGACCCACTTGATGATGACAACACACTCACACCTCCCTGAAAGCGAAGCGCCAGAAGATGACGGAGCTCGACGATGGTGCGGTCACGTGGGTCTGGATCATTGCTGCTCGCCGGTAAGGATGCAGGAACAGCTGCAGTCGTGGTCGCTGCACGTCCAGAGGAGTGTGCGGTCGACATGCCGGACGCCGTGCGGGCAGCATGGGCAGCCTGCAGTCCGCAAGATACGCTCCCAATCAAGCGGTTGTTGGCACTCGGTGTAGCGATGGGCACCTCCACAGTTGTAGTAGTGCACGGAACGGCCACTGCTACCACTGGATGACGACTGTTGCTGACCCAATCCGCGCTTCCTATTCTTCTTCTTCCCCTGGGCGGTTGCGGCAACGCCGTGCGTCTGTGTGGGTGTAGATGGGGTCAAAGAGGAGGAGGAAGATGAGGTCGTGATGGAGGTAGATGAGGGTGACTGCAGGAGGGAAGATGGTGGTGAGGCGAGGACTGCTACAGCCAGGGAAGTCTCCTGATGTGCTACTGCTGCCTCGCGGGCCGACGTCACCTGGAGGAAAAGCTGGTGGGCCCAAGGGAGCAACTGCAGGGTGGTTGAGAAAGGCTCGAGAGTAGCCTCGCAGTACCGTGTGAATATGTCGGTGTACTCCAGGCGAACTCCGAGCATGATCGTCCGAAGTGCCCACAGCTGTGTGCCCCTCTGAGGTCCCCATACGCGTGTAGATACGCATGGCGCGTCGCCAGTAATCCGCCGTAGGCTCCGCTGGTCCCTGACGCAGCGAGTGGAAAGCAAAAATGTGTAACGCACGCGTGGCATGCGTCTCTGCGGCCAGTAGGGACAACGCCAGATCCCAGCCTCCACGCGGATCAGCTCCGGTGCCTGTGCCAGCCTCGCCGAGGAAGGGGCGGAAGTCAACGACAGTCTCGCGTGGCATGGCGTAGAGTAGTCCTCGCATGGCCCTGACTGCTGTCTGCACTTGTGCTGGATCTTTAGGCTGGTATGGGCTGTGGTAGTATGGCCACACTCCCTCGGAAGTGGCCCACAACTGAAGCACGATCTCCCATCCTCGCTGATGTACCGTGGAGGTGGTGCCTCAAAGTCTTTTGGCTGCCGCTCCATGGGGAGAGCAACCGCAGGCTGAGGAGGGCGAGAGACGGGGAAGACTCCTGGAAGGGTGTGATCACCGTGGAAGTCAGGTGACGGTCGTATCGGGGACACGGGTGGAGGTAGGATACCCGTCTGCAGCTGACGGAGGCGCTCCTGTAGGAGACGAATCTCCCGCTCCTGGGAGTCATCCTCGAAGCCTGGCATGAATGGCTCGTCATCAAGGAGGTCCGCAGGTGGTGGGGAAACCACACCAGGAGGTGAAGCAGGTGGGGCACCTGTCACGAGCACCTGAGCCGAGTGTTGGGTGGAGGCCACAACGCCGGCAGCTCCCTCAGAAATCCGCGAAGGAGCCGTGGATTGAGCGCGTAGGAGCTCAGTCAGCGTGCGGATCGCGTCAGTCTGCTCTCGCTGGAGACGACGCATCTCCTCCTGCTGGCTACGCAGGTCTTCAATGGCCTGCGAGCGAGGGCTCAATACTCCTGAAGAAGAGGAGGAGGGATCACCTGGTCCCTTGTCCTTGTCGTCGGGCGAACTCATGTCGCCGCTCACTATGGGATGACAGGTCAAGTTTGCCGGATTTCAAAACCGTCTGCGTTTCTCGAGGAGTTGAAATGCTGGCAACTTTTGACTTTCTGGGTGAAAACTTGGCTAAGTGTAATGCTGACGTCAGCAAGTGGTTGCTGACGTCAGCACGAC
>SZWC01019668.1:34930-52087 GCA_023375785.1 Penium margaritaceum
TCTCTCTCTCTCTCTCTCTTGCTCGCTCGCTCGCTAGGGAAGGAGGCGGTGGGTCGATCACTAAAAGGACCTAGAAACGAGGCCGGGATTGGACGATCGGTGAATTTGGTAGAATTCCGCTCCTACTGTATTGCTCATTCGATCGACGGTGACTGAGTGACGATCGGCCAGATCTGCGATTGCCTACATCTCCACCATCCATGTTGCGATCCCGGCAAGTGGAATCAATTGAACGGTAGATCGCGCTCTCAGGCTCTTCAGCTTGACACCGTCTACACCACGTCAGAGAAGCGAAGAAGCTGTCGTTTGTGGTTGGCATCAGCTCTCGCACCGACCTGAAAGAAGCGAAGGACCCGACGTTTCTCCAACGCAGATGGCGCCCCAAGGGCCTGAGCCTTCCACGGAATAGAACTTGTGAGCACAGATATAACCAGGGACATCTAACTGACCACCGTCGTTGTGGGGATAATTCTTGTCGTTTTGGGAAAGGCAAACAGTTGGCGAGGAAAGTGGCTGCGGAAGCTTTTGCAGCGAAACCTTTCTCCTAACGCGATCCCATAATCCACTCTTTACATGGACGACTCCAGAACGTACTCCAGGAGTGCCATCCAGCAGTTGTAAAAAAGACGGCAGAAACATTCATTGGTTGTAACGTACCCTCCGATTTCATCCCTGTTCAGATTTGAGATTCTCCCATGTCCCTCAACCGTGAGAAAAATCGATGATACAACTATAAAAAAATTAAGGAATAATTATTTTTTTTAAACCTAAAACATGACATCCAAATCACTAGAAACCAACATTTTCTCTAACTGACATAACACATGGACATCATTTCTCCTAAGCCCAAGATGGGCCAATGCTAAGCCACTAACCCGGCTGAGAAAGGCTAAAAAAAAATAGAATACTCCTTAAAGAACGTTCTCACAGTGTAACCTGCGTTTACATCACCACATATCCCCTATGCATATACCCCTTTCAGCTTTCAATTTTCAAGCACTTTCGACTTCACGACCCGCCCAAACTGTCATAAGAATCTCCAAAAGGCACCAATGAACCATGGTTTATGTATAATAACAATATGATATTTTGAAAATTGTCAATGCTTTCAAATTTTGTTCATTTTTTAGCAAAATGTCATCTTAGACATTTTCCATTCCTTTCATAGTTTTTCATGGATTTAACTTTCATTCCACTACCCGTAAAAGGCATGATTTGTTGTATTCAACAAAAATTGAACATCAGAAAATTCAACAACAATCCATAATCCCTGGCTAACATGGTCAGAAGCTATCTAAGTTTTGATCACCTTTGTCCATTTCACATAACAAGGGAGCCACAAATAAGACAAACGTTCAACATAGTCATCATCCACATCCTCCCCAAAAAAGACAGCCATTTTTTGTCCTTTCTTCATTAGTCCCCACTTTGTTTGTGTCAACATTACCGAATGCCACTTGGCATCTCCCTCCCCTCTTACGAGGGTCAATGTTATGAATGCTATTGTCCTCTCTTAACGTTGTGTTTGTCTCTCCCCATGATGTGGGCGACTTATTCATGGAAAAAAATTTAGAACCCCCTTTACACTCGGAATATGTGTCTTCCTAGTGCCAACGACCAAGAGGCCAACTTAAAGTCGTGGATTTTTTAGGTTTAAGATGAGGCATTCATTAAAATCTCTTGATCACTTTGCCTCAAGCAATGCCATGGGCACCTAATGCAGATTCCATTTGCAATATGTGATTCACCCAACGTTCTACCTAAATCTTAATGCTACAAATGTGTGCATCAATGTTCAAATACATGTAGGCATTGACCCATTGGACAATAATGACGTTCCTCTATCCCTACCATGGCCTACGAAGTGTCAACCTCCTTGACATATCAACCAAGGGCAGCACATCCGCCTGCTTCTCAAAGTGGCACCTTGTAAGTACGTATTTAAAGAGATTTGATGTTGCTTTTCATGCTATCTTTTGTTATCTCTTTTAATAAAGATGGTGAATGCCATTCTGACATAAGGAGTAAAGGTGGAGGAAGACAAAAGGAAGTTCTAGGTTTTCATCATCCTCATGGTTTGATTATGTGTTTACTTATCGGTCGTTTAAGACCATGAAGGACGTACTATACGAGAGGTACGACGAGAAGGTTATCCGGGAGTGGAAGGAGGAAATGGCAAAGTAAAATTAAACATGCATCACAACATCATGCCCAACACGCTCATTGTCGGTACAAAAGAGACATGGTTTAAATACTATAGAGAAGAATGAGGCAATTTAGATCTTGGCACAAGCAGGTGACGAGGTCCAGAAATTGTAAAATGACAAAGAATTGACATACCAATGCGATTCGACAAATGGCGACTCAGAACAAAGACAACATGAAGACAAAAGAAATCATGGAACGAGATAGAAACTTTTTATTGTCATTAGAGAAGGCATAGGCAAGCTAAATCTAGAAGGGATTCATCTACGAAAGCGGCACAATGAATCGAATCTATCGATTCCTAATGCAGATGAAGCGGGGAGTTAAGACTTTGTGATACAAGGAGGGAGATCATAACTTTCTACAAGCATGGAAGTGGTTAAGAGAATGCATGGTGAGGAGGCTTACGTACACATGAGTGTCGAGACTTGTGCGGAGCATGTTGACGCTAAACTTGTATTTTATGATACTCTAGGATGTAAGAGAGTTTTATGCAGGAAAGTTCAATACGTGTGTGGTTCAGAAAGTGGATGTGGACACGGTGGCACCATTTATAATGGAAAATTTATAGGGTGTATGTGGATAACGTTATCGCTCTATCTTCTCTTATTGTAGTTTAATGGGGTATGTGTAGGTGCAACAGTAGTGAAGATGAAAAGGAGAGGAGAATTAGGAGAATGTTATAGGTTTGGTCTTTGCTATGAAACTAATTTCTAACAAATATGTTGTTTGAGTCGAAATCTAAGGGCATGAAGATTTTGGAAGAAAATTTCATTTCATTTTCATGATTTCTTGAGTACACATGATGTTTGGGTGCTTTTGTGCATGTGGTGGTCAAGTTCTTGGGTGCATTTAGTTCTCATATTCATGTGGAGTTAGGGTACTCAAAAGCATGTGGTGCTTGGGAACTTAATGCATGGGTGCATTTGCATCACAAGCGCTATGGTGCGTTTGGTGCTCAGTTGCTTAAGTATTTTGGTGCCCCTAGTGCATCGGTGCATTTGTGCATGTGTAGCTTGATTCGTTTTTGTGCATGGGTGTATGGGTGCCTAGCTGCATGCGATGCTCGTATGCATGTGGCACTTGGATACTTTACTGCTCATCATGCTTAGGTGCATGGGTGCATGTGGTGCGTGGATGTCCTTGGTGCATGTGGTGCTTTGTAATGTGCAATGTTTGGGTGCATGTTGTGTATTTGGTGCTTGGATGTATGTGTTACTCGGGTGCTTGGATGATTGGATGCTTGATTGCTTGTGCTTAGGTGCATGGGTGGATGTGGTGCTTAGGTGATTACGATGTATTTTTGCAAATGTGTTCAAGTGCATGTTGTTCTCTTGTACATGTGGTGCTTGGGTGCATGTTCTTCGGGTGAAGCTAGGGTGCATTTGGTGTCAAGTAATTGAGTGCTCAGGTGCATGTGGTGCTTTGGTGCATGGTTGGTGGGGTTGTTATTGCATTGCTGCATGGGTGCATGAGGTTCTTGTGTCCTTGGGCGCTCTAGTCTATGTGGTGCATGGATGCATACGAGGTGGGGTTATTCTTGTACTAATGCATTAGTGCATGTTCTTCTAGGATGTGTGAGTTTATTTATTGGAGTGGTGCATGGGTGCATGTGGTGCTTGGCTGTACATGGTGCAAGGGTGCATTAGATTCAGGTGCATTTGGTGCACTAGTGCATTTTCTGCATGGCATGCTCATATGCATGTGGTGCTCTAGTACATGTGGTATTAAGGTGCATGTGATGCTCTGTTGCATGGGTGGTAGGGTTATTATTGTATTGGTGCATAATTGTTTATGGTGATCGGGTGCTTAGTTGTTCAGGTGAATGAAGTGCTTGATGCATGGATGCATGTGGTACTTGGTTGTACGTGGTTCATGATTTCATAAGAAATCAGATGCATGTGGTTCTTGGGTACATGTGTTGCATGCTGTACTCAAGTGCACGTGATGCTTGATTGCGTGTGGTGCTCGAGTGCATGTGGTGCTTGGGTGTTTGAGGTGCTTCAATGTATAGGTGGTGGGGCTATTCATACATTGTTTCATTAACGCATGTGCTGCTCGGGTGTTAGAGTTCATGTGGTGGTCGGGTGCTTGGATGCTTAGGTGCTTGTGCTTCTTGGGTGCAAACTGTGCATGTGGTACTTTGGTGTATATGCCGTTTTGGTGTATGTGGCATCCGAGTGCATTTGTTTCTTGGGTGTATTTAGTGCTTGGATACATGTGGTGCATAAATGCATGTGGTGCATCGGTGAACATGTGCTTAAGTGCATGTGGTGCTCAAGTGTATGTGGTGCTCAAGTGCATGTTGTACAATAGTGCATAATTGTTTTGGTACTCATGGTGCTCGGGTGCATGTGATTCACTTGTGGATAAGTGCTCAATTGCATGTGGTGCTTGGGAACATGTGGTTTAGTTGTGCATGGTTACATTAACGTATGTGGTTTAAAGATGCACGTAGTGATGGGTGTATAATGTGCTTGGGTGCATGTAATTTTCAGGTTCCAGTGGTGCTTGACTGCATGCTAATATTTTGCTCATGTTTTATGTTAATGTGGTGTTGAGCACTTTTGATATTCACGTTGATACGATGAAAAACCTCCACTTGTTCCCTGAATGGTGCTTAAAAACCACGTGGAGCCCGTAGTTAATGTCAAACCTGTAGCTCCGCCTTGATTTCTTTGTGACAAGTGCGTTATTGCAATAGTAGTTTAACTTAGCACCATCAAATACTACAGTGTATGCCATGATTCTCCACTTCTTTAGAAGATAAGTGAAGACAAGTACATATAGAAAATGTACACCAATGCGTGTTCTTTATTCTTTTGAGTTGAGCATACGATTAAGGCAATAAAATCGTGATGGCTATATGAATCTCACATCACACATTGATGGTCAAAGTTGCCTCTCCAATCCATTGTATGGAAATCCTATGTTAGGTGCCAGTTTATTGTTGGTACGTCGTCAAGAGAAAAACTATAGTGGAGCCAATAGCATTGCGTCAAGTTTTGTTCAAATAGACAGATGTTCAAGTGAAGTTGGTAGACATTTATCATGAAATGAGGATAGCCATCAGAGGCATCGTGGGCAATCTTGACTTGTTTTTCTAAATCATTCACGATTCTCTTGCAAAGGTGCCTTTTTAGTGTTATGTGAATGAAGTTGATGTGATGTGCTCATTGAAATGTGAAAACATAGAAAGATGTATATTGATACATCTTTCTTTGAGAACATATCATGCTTTTGATTGTCCAAATGATAATGTTCACACTTGAAAAAATCTCTTCATAAAAAACGTTGATGAATATGAAGGAAATTGTTTTATGAACGTACATGTATGTAATGGAAAGAAGTGTGGAATTCTTTGCATGAAGTTGTTGAGATTGAAATTATAGTCTAACGTTGTGGTAGGAGAATAAGAGCCATTTCAAGTGAGCAGTATGCACTCTAGGGCCATCTCACCAAGCATGGTTAGAATGGTAGTGAAACTAAATGAAGGTGAAATGGGAGAAGAAAATATCTTGTTTTAATGGCAAAAAAATCACACTTGAAAATTTTTAAGTTGTGAATTGTTTTGCTACTTTGTCCTCCATTGTTTTCCTTTCAACAGTATGATCAAGATTCATTCTTAACCCATGTTGTGGATGTGATATCTTTAAAGAAATATTGTTTGTGGTTTAAAGGAGTGAGGTCTAACATTCACCTCTGCACGTAAGCACCTGCGAAGCACATGCACTCAAGCAGTTGAAAACCACATGCATCAAAGACCTCATGTACCATATGCTCCCATGTAGCACGTGCAAAGAAGAACCACATGTACTTCAGCACCTAAGCAGCACATCGACCCGAATACCTAAGTTTGCAAGTACCTGAGTGTTGATGACCCAATGTACCCATATGTTGCATGCATCACATGCATCCAAGCATTGTTTATATAGGCTCTCATTCACTCAAGCACCGAAGCACTGGAGCACCCAAGTATCGAAGCACTTGAGCACCCAAGCACTTAGGCATCAAATGCACTCAAGCACATGAGCACCACATAAACTAAAGCACCCCATGCACATGAGCACCACATGTACCTATATACCACATGCACCTTCACACTTACATGGTCATGCACGGATGTACAAATGCATACATGCCCCCATGCACGTAGAAAACCGAGTAAATCAACACAACATGGAACCAAATGCAACCAAACACGCTTACATGTGAGCACCCATAAACACATGGACCCACTCAAGCAGCTAAGTATCCATGCACCCATGTGTTGGATTGTTGCACGACCATAGAAACGGTTGAGTAGGTGTTGCTTTTGTACAAGGACCCTGATGTGCTAAAGAAGAATTTACTAGGTCTCCTTGTGTGCCTGTTTGAGCATGTGGTTTCCTACATAGAGATTATGGAGACTACGAGTACCTCCTTGATTCATGCATGTGATTTGCTCATGCATTTTGTCAATTTCTGATCTCTCCTTGTTTTCTACTCCAAGGTTGGGTGTCTCCAGGCTTGCAGGTTGCTCGTTGGAGACTCGTGTTGCGATTGAGGTATTTAAGGTTCTTGTCTATGGCTCTTTGAGATGCTGAATCGTTGTAGGAAATTCCAATCATGGTGTTTGTTGGAAAGGACAAAGGCAAGCTGGTAGAATTGAGATGATGGCCATAAAATGGTTTTAAACCCTTTGCTCACTTAGAGGTAGAGCAATGAAGGCCGTTTTCATAAGTCTAAGGCTCATTTTGTTAGATGTGCACACATTGTTGCAATTTTGGTTTTGGCTCCTACAGTTCACTACTTGATTGAAGACGATCCCCTATCCTCATCTCCCCCTCAAAAGCACGTTGTTACTCAGGAGTTGGTTGCTCAAAGGGAATTCGTTGTTGCATTTGTTGAGAGTTATGTCTCTCCCTTCTCGCACTAGACATTTTGTGAAAAATTCTTGAAACACTGCGAGCATGATCATTTTTTGCATTTCTAACGCTAGTTGACACTATAGATGTTTAAGAAAAATTTCTTGCTTGGACTAGTTGCGTTGGAGGAGAGGACTTGGCCATTTTCTTTGTTTTGTGTGCAGCCGTAGGCTTTCGCATAGGTGCTCCTACCGCTAGCTTGCTTTTGCACTCTATAGTGTTGCAAACACTTTCACCATTATTACTGGTTGAGGAGATGTTGTGATTGTATTGGGCTTTTTCGAGCTTAAAAGGAACAAACGTAGAGGTCGTCTCCATGCTTGGTTTTGCCACTGCGTAGAGTGCCAATGCTATTGCTTGACATTTTTTCTTCATATGTCGTTTGTCGCAAGAATTGAATGTGTTGCTTTTGGATGTCTATTGCTTTGTTTCCTTTTTGCTACAAGTTGAGAGGAAGTGGACTTGCGGCTTTCGAAGCATAACACCTTGAATTCTATAGTTCTCAGTGCAATCACTCCTACGAGTCCTTGCCTTCCACTTGTTTAAAGCCTTTTTCCACCAGACACCCTTAGAACTTGTCGATGCTACTATAAGCCTTTGTCTTCATCTCAAACACCAAATTTACCCCGACATAGTGTGAGCATGGTGGGCGCTTGGTGAGCTCCCACGTCCCTTGTTCCATCAGATTGTTGTACTCCACGTCTTATGCTGCACTGCATATTGTTGCATGTTTTCCACCAAAGTATTCTTCAAGTGATTTGAGCTCTAGTGGGAGATCTTTCACTTGGTGTGAGAGAAGTGGTAGTAGATGTGTCATAGGAAATTCTATGAGGACGACCTTGTCCTCTTTTGTAGAGTGAGCATGTCATGATCACGAGGATAGATTTGTCTCATCATCCCCTTCCTACGACTTGAATTGTAGTTGCAGGAGGCATGCAAAGCACCACTCGCTCACAACAACAGGCGCTTGTACCTCCCTTGCCGCCTATGGACTATTCTACACCAGTTCCAGCTCAACTTCATCATATCCTACATCAAAAGGCTTGTCGTTCAAGGTGGTGGGCGCCGAGGGGCACACGCGTGCGCATTGACTTCTTATGCCCCTTGCCTAATCTACAAAGGTAAGTGGAGCTGAGTTTGCTACTAAACGTGCTTCAACAAGTGATGTGACATAGGAGTCGTAGAAAGATTACAACATACTAGGAGTTGTTGCACGTTTGTCATTCCAAGATGCTCGTGTGAGATTTGAAAGAATAGATGGCATTGGGGCTGATGATAGTGTGCTCAGAGTCCATTGCAAAGAACTCCCAACCTTTTATGTTGAAGGCTTATCCAATGAATAGTTCACACAATGCCTTGTCCATCACCTTCCTCTTTTGCTCTTTTCGCACATACACAGGTCTCATGTCGCCAAATCTTTGTAGCGCTCTAATGTTTACCTTGTCTCCATGCCAAGCCTGAAATGGTGTCCTGTATTACATCATTGTATGGTACGCAATTGCGCATCCAAACAGCGTGCTTGAGCGTGTAGGACCATTAGCTTTTCTTGAGTTGGGCTCCAAGGAGCATTGACTTGAGCGTGTCTTGTATGGTGCACTTTTCACGTTTTGCGATGCTACTCTGCTACGGTGTGTATGGCACTAAAAACTAGTACACGATGCCCATGTCTTCGAGGTAAGATATGAAATAACAACTTGTAAATTGTCTAGCATTGTTAGAGTGTTAGACTTGTAGCTTCTTCTTGCTCTACCTCTCCACCATGGCTCGTAACTTGAAAAAGTGTGTAGGTGCCTCATCTCTTGTCTTAAGGACATAATATCAAGTGAAGTGTGTTGCGCCATCGATGAAGAAGACAAATCATTGATGACTTGAGTTCAATTTGGCCATTTGTAGTGGTGTATAAAAATCTATGTGAAACAATTTGAGCTTATAAGAGATGTAACACTTGCTGAAAAGAGCATTTGCCGTTACAACTTTGCCTTTATGCTCTCTTCGCAACGGTCTGATGTACCTTTGCTGTCACAACCTTATATGTCGGGCCCATCAACTTGCTACTACTTCTTCATGGTCTCAACTAGTTGATTGGTGATGTGGTGTAGATTTCTATCCCACATGAGGATGTCTGCACAAATAAACCAATGTAGACTTGCAAATGCGAAGGGAATCTCTTCAACTGCTATCAAAGGTGGGCTGAATTCAAGATCAATCATGCCATGTGGTCAAAGACATCTTTCAAGGAAAACATCCCCTTCATGGCTCCTAAGGATGATGTTGTCACCCCTACTCACAATGTGAGCCCCCCGCTTCATCAGCTATCTTATTCACAGAATGTTGACAATGATCTCATGGATGCAGAGAACATCTTCAAAATCAAATTAAGCTCTGTTGTACCTTTTCAATTTCACTCTACCCTTTCCCCTCATTGGCACTTGTCGGTTGTTGGCGATGATGATGATACCTTTACTACGGGGTTCAAGATCCGAGAGACAAGACATGGCAAAGGTGATGTGTGACGTGCACCCATTTTCAAGGTAGTACACATATGGTGAGCAAACAAGACAGCTGCTCTATGTATGAAAGAGTTGGAACATGAATTCTTAGTAATCAAACTCCTTTTTGCCTCTCTGTTATGCTTTCTTCTCATTCTTCTATTAAGCTTCTTTTTCTTTGTCTTCATCCTCCTTTTTTTTCCCTTTTCCTCTTGGTGTCCCTCCCTTGTAGCCCTTCTTCCTCCTTGCATGCTCCTCATCCACAATCCTCTTTCATCATCTAATTTGCATGTGGCCAATCTTCTTACACCAGTCAAATTCGAGTGTAGGCCATGATCCTGATTGTTGGCCAAAGGTGTTACGAGTCCTGGCGCTTGGAGTCCATAAAGCGGATCCATGGGAGGATTCCAAGTTCATTTTTGGTTGTCTCTTCCATGAAAACTGGGTTGTGTTCATGTGGTCGGCAAGTGGTGTTTGAGAAGGTGTGTTTGGGCGCAGGCTTGCTTAGACCTTTGCAAGCTTGCGGTCGTGTTGCTCCATGAGTAGAGTCTTGTACAGTTATAGCTCTGTTTTTTCAACCTCTTCCTTGAACTTTAGCACATTCCTTATGTTCTCTTAATCGCCTATTAACCAACTGAGAAGGAAAGTCACAAACACGGGCTATGAGTTCGGAGCATTTGTTACGGGGAGCTGATCACACGGGGACTTAGATTTGTTGATTTGGTCCTCTATGTTATCATATTTGGTGAGGTTGATGTGCTATAACGTGTTCACAAGGTGAGACTTGAAGTTTGAGACTTCCGATATGTAGGTCAATAGCATGGAGGACCTGGCATGATGGAAAAGTTTAGGTGCGTTTTCAAGCACTCTGATATCTTACTAAATGTGGGGACTTAGTTGATTGTCAAACACCAGTTTTGGAACTTTGATGAAGTATTTGAAGTCCAACACAACTTCTGGTTGCAATCCGAGTGGTGGAGGTGAATAATGCATGTTGTAGAAATCCCAACGGCAATGAATTTGGAGGAAGTGCTTGAACTGGTGGGCCTCGTGCGACAACTTCACACCATCAAAATTTCCCACTTTGATTTTGTGCAATTGTATGAATGCTGCAGCTGCAGGTTCCACACTCTCCAAGCATGAAAACTGTGTTCTTACTCCTATTGTTGTTTGGTCTTGCAGTAGGATTTGCTATATGGCCATGATCGTATGTGGCTGAACAAGTGGAACTCCCACTACAACTTGTGGAAGTTGGGCTATATGGGCTTGCGGCATGTGTGCCAGTTCAGCCTCGTAAAATGCTGCCATGTTTGGCACCAATGGCTTGTGTTTGGGTTTTACCACAAAATTTTGTGGCATCTTTCCGTTTTTAGATGCTCCATGTTGGACCTGTTGAGGGATAGCTTTCTGCATGACATGATGAGGACTTCCTTAAGGTAAAGTGGTGATGATGCTCGTGAATGCTATTGCCATTGCATTTGCTGTTGCTGTTGTTGTCACATCATTTTCTATCGCACCCATTGATGCTGTTTTTGATGATATAGAGCTAGTTGCTATTGAAGCATCTACTAATGTTGTTGCACTCAAGCATTGTATGCTACTAAAACAACATTTGATTGTTGCACCTGTTGCGTGTGTGATGTTTGAGCAGCATGAGTGAGCTCGTGTTGTTGTCGAAGGATCTCTTAGGCTCTAATCTCTTACCTTTATTCCTCTCTCTCACGTGCTCCAAAGCTTGATGTGGCAATGCTTATTGCTCTGTCATCTGTTCTACCTCTTCTGGCAAGTGTTGCGCCTATGTTACTTAGCGTTGTTCTTCATCTGCAATATGGCATCCCTGTTCTCGACCAATGTACGAACGATGCAAGACAAACTCATTGTCATGTTGAGGAGAACCGTCCCTTCAGTTCTCAGGTTCCATGTAACTCATCAAAACCTTTGTGCTTGTTCAATGTGTCTGCTGAACTATAAGGTAGATGCGTCAACCTTGCTGCCACCACTCCCCTGTACAATAGTGGTGGTTAGCGTCCCCACTAACCATACACTATGTGGATACTGTTGTTCCACTAGCTGAATGCATGAACCTACTCTCATACCATGTTAGATTTTTACACGACCACGACAAAGGCTGAGTAGGCTTTCCTTTTATACCAGGACCTTGACGTTTGTAGATACACCTATACAAACGGTTTGTTTTTTGTGTGTGGGGAAATTTGACCATATTGTGAAAATACAAGTGTAAGCATACAGATGCTAAACACAAGTCTCACAGCAACATCTATGTAGCAACATGATCTGACTCTATTCCTGGCCCAAGGTTTGTGTAACGCCATGGCAGGCTCGTAGCCTTGTGGCAAGTGTCTTGGCATGTCTTAAAGGCTGATATGCCTTTACGAAGTTAGGGGACCTCTTGGCAAAGTTCACAGAAATGCCAGGCTCACTGGGTCAAAGGTGGAGATCTTTTGTAGGATCTGGATCTAAGCATCAAGGCAAAAGGCTGACTTGTACGGGTGGTGATGGTAGTTGAAGCTGAGTTATTCTAGAATGTTGAGTTATTATAGTGGCATCTATGGGCCACCTTTTATACAATTGCTCTAAATTCTACCATAGGTGGCGATCCCAACGGTTCTAATTGTAGTGGTCCCAATGGTCCCCACTGCTACATCATCGGTAGTGGTCTTGGCGGTTCACATGCTGATCTAGTAAAGCTCCTTCTAACGTTGGAGGCCTTGCCAATGACTTAAAGATTGTTTTACGAGGTTGTGCATGATGTAGGTGACCTTGTTGTTGCCTATTAAAGTTTGGATAACAACCTTGTACTGCTGCTTACCCCATACTACCTCAATTGAGGCAGTTGGCCAAGTTTTCCTATGTCGGACATCAACCTTGGCTAGGTGGCCGAGGTTATTCTTCCATGATTCAAGACCAGTTTTATACGTCCGGGTCGTGTACAAGACCATTTGGAATAGAAACCAGATGTTCTTTAGCCTGTACAATGAAAAACTCCCCTTTGTAATTCTCTGAGTAAAGCATAGAAAAAAAATTCGTAACTTGTTGTAGAAGGCTCCAAATGAGATTTTGATTCCGCTAAGCCAAGGCATAAATCCAAGCCAGTCATCTTTATACTCCAACACCATTGACCAAAGCATGTTCCTATTATTCGTAAGGATGTATTCATCTTCTTTGTACACAATGTCATTGTGAGCTATGATGTATTTAACATCATCTTTGTTGGTACTCTCCAACAAAGATGTGAACATTTGCATAATACGCATGGTACACATTGGTTACATCGTCAACTTTGCTGGTTTCATATGCATCGTCCAT
The DNA here is from genome assembly GCA_023375785.1 of Penium margaritaceum. Classification (NCBI taxonomy): domain Eukaryota; kingdom Viridiplantae; phylum Streptophyta; class Zygnematophyceae; order Desmidiales; family Peniaceae; genus Penium; species Penium margaritaceum. The sequence continues at coordinate 47,859 of SZWC01019668.1, forward strand.
GTCATCTTTCTCGTCAATGTCGTCGGTGCTGTTTTTCTTTTCTATGATGTCTGTGAAGTGTACATTGTCCTCTATATCATCCATTTATTTGGTGTTGATGATACCATTAGTGATGCCAAAATTTTTGGGTTGTTTATGTTTTTGATGTAGCATGTGTTTTTTACATTGTGTTTGGCGTTAGAGAGACTTAACCTGTTTGTGCAAGTGTTAGTTAGCACATTATTAAAAGAAAAGTGTGGAATGGATGATCTAGGACAGCTCCTCTACCCACTTGTTTAGATTAGGCTAGACAAACGAGTTGAAGCAAGAAATTGAACACATAGTCCAAAAGAATCATTTTTGATGCTTGTTTCAACATTGTGGATGTAAAAATGATAACTTATCTATTGGATTGTTCAACTAAGCCCCATTCTCTCTATCATTTTTCTATTCTTTGTTCATATGTATTTGGGTAAATGAGCATCCTTAAACTAATGTATAAACAATCATTAGAGAAAAGTAAGTGACTATCTACTTTTGCTAGTTAACAAGACTTAACATGTTGAAGAAAAGACATATACCCTATTAAACATTGATTGTGTTGTGAAATAATGATTTAAGATGATGAATTAATTATTTTAGGTACAAGGTGATATTGAATTTGTCAGAAAAGATATGGTTTTAAAAAGTTTCATGTATGGACCTACTTTAGTCCTTCTTGGACAATGTGTTTGTTATGATAGCGATGTATGCTCAACTTTAGGAAAACTTATTAATTGTTTCCTGTTGTTCAAAATGTATGTGATGCAAGTTTGACGCTGACTTGCATGCAACGGGGCAAAGGAGTGAGGGATAGAGGAGGGAAGTAAGGATAGTGACGGGGGCTTGACGTTGTACAAGAGATAAGAACCATCATTCACTCATGACATGGACAATAGATAATGCATTCTAAGTGAAAAAATCTTCTTCCTTCTACCCTTGGATGTCTTGATCAATTATGAAACTCAAATGGTCGTGGCTGTTGTGCTTGGAAAAGCCTAACCAAAGCTGATGTAAAAATTGACACCTGATGAGGTGTTGCAGATGGGCGCATTATGGTCTGTATATGCGTCCATCCTTTGTGCATCCATCCTTCTGCTAAGTCTTTAATGTGACACATGTCCATGTTAATGTTGACATCTTCCTAAATACGTTATCCCACCCATGCCAAATCAGCCTTACTTGTTTTTGACTGAAATGGAAATTGTAGCCTTACATATGTAGGGTAAATACTTGATGTTAATCTAGGAGGGATGTAGGAGATGAGAACCCATGGAAACCTCTCGTGTACCCATGTCCGAAACTAATGGGATACATGCGGTCGCCATACATAAAAGATGAGGAGAAGCTTTGCATGCTCCATAGAACGATTCTAATGCTTGTAAATGTCAATAAAGTAGTGTTTGAAGACCATGTTGAGTCACTCCTTTGAGGTCTCAACGCTTGCCTAACGGTTGTGAGTGTTGTTGAAAGGTAATGCCATGTTTTGCAGTATGTATGTGGAGATTTCTCCACGCAAATGGCATGTGTTTGTTTTTCCCGTCCAAATCACCTACGATGGTAGACATTCACCATTAGTGGATGACAAGTTAACGACTTTGATCTGGCTCTTGACGTCCTTTCTAACTACTTTCACTTCCTTTGCAACCCATGGTGCATACATGTACCGTGGTGCTTACACAAGTTGCACTCGTGGATGGTTTGCATTCACAAACAAGGACTATGGGATGCCATGTAAACGGACATAAAAAACATGTTTAAACGTCTACTCTACACGTGTCTCCTAATAATTTGGTAACTTGAGGGATGCTGTCGTCCCATAACGCCATGACTAGCCTTGAGCATTTCCTAAAACCATCGGCACCACCTTTGTGAAAAAAACTCGTCGCCCTTTTTGTCACTTACACACATGATTCCACACTCTTCGATGATGGGTAGAATTTGGTCACGGATAGTGGTAAAATAGAGCAAAGTGCCACAATCATGCATGCGCTCCTGTGGTTGGAGCGCATGCATGAATAATGCCCCTTGCGTCCACGGCTGCCCTATACCCTTAAGAACATCTTCGCTGGTTCTTTGATCGGTGCAAGAGGTGTTGCTACAAGAGCATTGGTGTTGATGGGACCAAGTGGCAGTGCGCCCTTCTCTTAACATCCGCGGACAGTGTTCGGTGACATCTTTGTGTAGATGGATGGTGCATGCGAAAGCTGGAACGGATGTTGTAAATGCTTGATTGCCTCTTGAATGATCTGGTTCACACCACTGTGGCATGGATGATTGGGACGTAATTTCCCCTCTTTCTACTATCGGTTGATGTAGAGTTGTGAAAGGTAAGAGGTTGTGATAGTAAACTATTAGATTTGGTGATGATGTGAATGAGGGTAGTTGCTACATCAAGAACAACATTGTTATTGAACTTCTACATGAGGGATTTAAATGTTACATGGTCCACCTTTGCACAAGCTACTTCTTTTACAACTACAAGGGGCAATTCAGATGCATCCGCTTCTTTCATTGCATCGTCATTGACACCACCGCAAAACTTGCTCTCATCAGACTCATCGTCGAATAGCAGAATACAACAGATGTACCTGCACTTTGGGAGTTACTTGTGGATTCTCTCGTTTGGTAATGGCTGAACGTCAAGTGGTGATCTGGACACGACCAGTATGCAGAGAGCCACTGGCACGGTGTTAGGCAATGGCGAGATGGATGGAGGGAGAATAAGCTAATACTTGCATGGAAGATAAGGTCTTGTAGTTGATGAGGGTTGAGGGTTGGCTTGGGTGCTACTAGTGCTTAGGTGGTGTTCTCACGGTGTTATTCTCTCGTCACCATCTGGAAAGAAAGCTTTTAGGCGACATGTTTGTTGGGTGCATGTTTGTTGTTGCTTCAGGCAAAGGTTTTAGAGTTGTTGTAGACGTGTAACGGATCACCACTACAAAGCATTGCGGCGGTGCTAGAACTTGCTGCACACGTCCTAAAGTAGACAATTGCTACCAGCCATTGTTGGCTTTGTGACGTGCATGAAATCGGTAGTTCAACGGTTTAGGCGCAAATGACGTTAAAGAAACATGTGAACCATTCGAGATGAACATCACCATGAGGAAAATACCTAAACAGAAAAAGAAATCATAGAATCATGCGAGACTGGGTGCATTTAAAATGAATAGGTAACAACATTGTCCCCAGTGGACAAAACATAACGACATCACCATTTTTTTTACAAAGTCAAAGTTTCGTATGGTATTATATGTAACAACGATGAAGTAATCTTAGATGAATACATACCATTTGTTAAGTATGTGTATTTCTGCCTGGACCATCTTAGAAACCAAAAAAAATCTTACCTGTGTGCGCGTTCGTTCGCTCGTTTGTAATGTATGTGTATTGTTGCCTTACAACCTTAGTGGTTCACTTTTTCAACTCTAGCTTGGAATGATTTCTTTTTTCAATGTAAATTTGCATGTGTGCATAAACTAGAACAAGGGAATGAATTGAACATAGACAAGAAACGATTCATTCAGTTAGTCAACCGATCTTCATGACACCAAATGAAATCGAATCTAAAACAAATGTAAGCCATTTTCAAACAAAAAATGTTAAATGTGGCGTGCCTGGAAAGGGTGGTGGCACGTGCAACCATTTGTTACTCTGTATGTGAAAATGCTACACTGGATTGTTTGTCCGTTTTGCGAACTTCAACACTAAATCTTGCCATGCTATTGCATTACTGTTGGTATGTTCTCATTAATGATTCCCTTTACCTTTCTTCATGTTGTCATAAAAAAAATATGAGTTTTTTTTCTAAGCCACATATGTGGAATGGACACAAGTACTCTTAGCAATTGTTTACTTGGACAATTGCGCATTATAACTGATCGTAACCTTATTCAATAAATTGTTTTGGTTTCTAGGTGTTAAAGAGATAATCTGCCAAAAATTAAAACGAGACATGAATCATCACTCCATAGTGTATGTCAATGACAAGAATCAGAACACGGGGCAAATGAAGACCCAAATGTTGAACACAGGGCTAATGTTGACGCAACGCTGAATCCCGGGGTGGATGATGCAGCGTTATGATTGGTTGGGGTGCATAGTATACGTGATTGAGGAAAGCGGGGTATCTTGCAGTGTTGCTGAGCAAGAAATCGCTGTCTGGTTACATGACATCTCTAGTTCCACATCGGCGGGTTGAAAATCGTCCA
>SZWC01019669.1:0-27278 GCA_023375785.1 Penium margaritaceum
TCAATAGGCCTGACAAAGTGGAGTGGGATTAAGCAATTCAAAGTGAACTCAGCTCCATGGAAGAGAATGGGTCATGGATGGTGGACAGACCTTCCAGGGCTCACGTTGTGGGGACCAAGTGGGTGCTAAAAGTAAAAAGGAAACATGATGGAAAGAAAGAAAAGGACAAGGCACGGGTGGTAGCAAAGGGGTTCTCCCAATGGCGCAGAGTACGATGAGACCTTTGCTCTAGTTGTGACGTTTGCCCCCATCTGGTCAATGCTTGCCATTGCTGCTGTCGAGAACATGGAGGTCCACCAGATGGATGTCAAGACAGCCCTCATTTATGGAAAACTTGACAAGGAGGTACTGATAGAGGTTCTGGAGGGGCTTGATGCTCCTGAGGGTGTGCAGATTGATGAAGGCAAGCTATGGGCTAAAACAAGCGCCAAGACTTTGGTACCAGGGGATGGACGTGTTCATGGCCAAGGAGTCTTTCATGCACTACGACAATGATCCTAGCATGTACGTGCATGAGAGGAACAAAGGGACTATGTTGGTCGCCTTGTATGTGGATGACCTGATTCTATGCTCCTCTTCAAGGCAGCTACTAGATGATCTCAAGGGGCAGCTGAGTAGCAGATTCGAGATAAAGGACATGGATCCTCTTGACTTCTATCTTGGAATTTCCATCAAGTGTGACAGAGCAGCAGGTACCATCAGCCTCAACCAGAAAAAACACATCGACTCCATCCTCAAACGATACGACATGGCAGATTGCAAGCCTGCCAGCACACCCATGAGCTCGGAGTGCAAAATCCCCACCAGCATGTCCCCATCAAACGAAGCGGAGAAAACTGACATGTAGGGCATCCCATATCAGTCTGCAGTGGGCAGTCTAATGTATGCCATGGTCATCACCCGACCAGATATAGCCCATACTGTTGGGCAGGTGACCTGGTTTGTGGCTAATCCCGGTCCACTTCATTGGCAGGCCGTGAAGCGCATCATGCGCTACCTTTAGGGGACACGGCACGTGGGGCTCCAGTTTGGAGGCATTGTTGGATCCGCGCCACTCCGTCTCATGTGCTAGACGGATGCTGATTGGAGAGGGAATATCAATGAGAGAAAATCTACCTCCGGCTTCGTGTGCATGTTGAATGGAGGTGCAGTCAGTTGGACAAGTCGCAAGCAGGTTTGTGTCTCTCTTTTGATAGCTGAAGCTGAGTACATTTCCTTGGCTGAGGTGTGCAAAGAGATGCAGTGGCTACGAAGCTTGCTATTTGAGATGAAGGCACCACAAGCAACGGCAATGGTCTTCAAGATTGATGACATGAGCGCAATTGACATGTCCATGAATCCCGTCCTGTCCAGGCCCACAAAGCACATTAAGATCTGCTACCACTATGCTCGAGACTTGGTCTGCAAACAGACAGTTGAGCTTGAGTATGTCGGTACCAAGCTCAACCGGGTTGATATGCTTACAAAGCCACTCAACAAGGATCTCCACCAGGCGGGAAGGCAAGGTATCAACATGGTCAACACAAGTGATGAAGAATGATGATGCTCACTGAGGCAAGGTGCAAGGGAGAGATATGTTGCCCCTTGTTCAGTGTTTTAAAACGGATCAGGAATGCTCTCCCCATTGTGGAGGTATGACCCCTGGATCTGTTGTGATGTGACTCAACTATTCTCTGTATCATGTGCGACATGACCTGTGAGTACACCATGTGGGTGAGTGGTTACCTTGGTCATTTTGTTGATTTGGCCAAGTGAGAGGTCATGAGTTCGTTCCTGGCCCCATGCACATTTTGTTTGCTATGGAAGCTTCCAAGAAAGAAAGTCCGTTGCTTCTCAGACGCTACATGGTTGGTCTGTCACCTTGACACTAGGATGCTTATGTGTTAAGCCAACAGTGCAAGTCTATTGGTGATGTGGCTGGTGCAGGCCACTTCCCAGGAATGTGCTTTTGAGTTCTAGGACTGGACAGACAACTATAAAAGGACTTGTCTTGCATGATGATCAAATAACCCTTGCTTGATGCCCTCTTGCGTATTGACGACTTGAGCTCTTCTTTAGATGTAATGCTAAGGTGTTAGTAGTCTTGAAGCTGAAGTGTATACCTGATTACGTTTGGGGTACATGACACATGTCAACAAAAGAAGAAGGCCTAAAAAGCTTTGTGAGCTTTTTGGTCTTGCGGCTGCTCTGCCAAATACGGTTAGCTCAGTAGCTAACACTCACCTCCCTGATTGCGAAGGCGTAGAAGCTGAAGAAGGGACTGCTCAAGCTGATTCTTGCCTTTGCATGCGACAAATGCTGCCGGAGCCGAGGTTAGGGTACCTGAGGAAGACAAGAACCACGGCGGGATGGCATAGGTTGATGAGGGTGGCGCTGCGTAGGAGAGTGTACCATACGGAGGTGCCCAACCCCAGTGGCACAGGGGCAAAGAGGCACCGGTGGACAGTCCAACAATGGAGTAGGCATGGGCAAATGACGAGGCAATTGGCGAAGAGAAGGAGATGGCCTAAGAGGAGGATGAATATGCTGAAGAGGAGCTAGAGGTATGAGCCCAGTGGGCACGCATGGCACGGACAAGGTACAGGTCATCAGGAGGAGCGGGGTATGGACACGCGTAGTGCTCGGCTGAACCACAGTTCTAATGGACTATGGCCCGGGTAACACGAGAAGCAAAGATGGCTGCCTTCTCTTTGCCCAAGTCAAGATCACGTGATAAGATAGGTGGCTCCGAGAAGAAGTCATGCTAAGTGAGCGATGGGAGTAGCAACAGTTGTACTGGCGGCAGCGGTGCCAGTAGTAGTGGTAGTAGAGGAGTCACCAGAGCCAGAACCAATAGTGGAGCCAACAGCAGCAGAGATAGACACAACAGGTAGACACCTGAGGAAGGTGGCAGCAACTTCATTTGCAAAGGCTACACAATTGTCTTCTTGTAGCTTGAGGCGATCCTCAACTTTGCGTTGGGCCTCAACAGCATGATAAAGTTGGCGCTAGAGGTCTGCATTGACAGACTCAATATCACACAGCATGGTGACGAGAGAGGGCCTCTACCAGTTTTTTTTGGCAGATTTTCCCCGCTCCAGTGGGTGTGGAAAAGGGGTAGTGCTGTACGCACGTGTAAGAGGTACTGGAGGACAGTTCCCAACCCCTGACCCAACAAAAAGACACACCAGCAAGCACAAGAATAGCCACAAAGTAGAATAGCATGTGCCACGAAGGCGCGAGGTCAAGCTACAGAAGAATGTAGGAGAGAGAATAAGGATGGAATAGTAGCAGCGGTAGCAATAAGGAAGAGTGATACGGTGATCAGGGAAAGAGCACCGGCTACAAATGCTGCACCTAGAGTGGTAATGGCTAGAGCAACAAAAACAACATATGTGGCTATACTGATGGTAGCTGGTGAGCTGGAAGAAGCTGACACAACTACGACGTTAGTAGAGGTCCGGATGGATGCGGCGGCGGAGGCGGCAGTTGTGGCAATAGCCGCACTTTTGGAAGCAATGGTGGCTGCGGAAGTAGAAACCCATGTTCCAAGCTCAGCAGCTGCAGCTGTAATGGGGCCGATGATGACGGCAGCTTTGGTGTACGATTTGTTGGCAGGCCCAGTTGAGGTCGATGAAGATGCCCTAGACATCCTAGCTGCTGCCATAAAGGTCACTGCTGTCGTTGCGGTAGCGTCATTAACAACAGAGGTTGCACGGGTGACTGAAGAAGATAGGGCAACGGTGTCCCTGTAGAGGCTGTCCAAGAATTTGACAGTAGTAGCATCCACATCAATAGAATCTCCCCCCCCCCCCCCCACACCAAGTCCCGAGGAGAGAGAGAAAGTCTTACCAAAGCACGTTGCGATGAGGAGGATCCGTGCAAAATGGCTGACCCTCCAGTGGCTACGTGACAGCGTCGTTCTTGACGAGTTGCGCTCCACTCTGCGTAGTAGAGCTTGGCAGGAGCCGCACCTAGAGCCTTGTTGTGTGTCAGTATGGTGCTGATAGCCACCGTTGTGGCTCAGACGTGACGAGAGGCATCAATAGCTTTTGTGTTCTTGCAGCTATAGCGGCTGCTGCTGTTGTTGCATCTGTTGTTGCTGCAAAAGTGACTGCTACTCCTGTTTTCAGGTCTGGAGCACGTGGAGTTGCTACTTTTTTGGCAGAGTGAAGTGACAATTTGCTTGCTTTGGTGTGGCTGTCGTATCTACTCAGTTGGCTGCAGCTGCAGAAAGTGCAGATGAGGTTGCTAATCTGGTATGGTTTCTGAGACCGGCAGCTGAAGGCATTGGATTTGCTGCAGTTGTAGCCCGCAACGCCCATGCTTCAGCTGATGTGCCGATGTGGAGTGGAAGTTCCTGTGCTACGGGTGTCCAGAGCATAGAAGAGGCCGAGTGGGTGCTACTGCGATTGTTGACACTACAGCAGTAGCTGTCACAGACGCGACTGTGTAGTAGCTGCTGCCGAGCACAAAACTACGGGTGCTACTGTAAGAAGAATGGTAGGGAGTGCTGTAGTCAGTAGAGTAGCAGATGCAACTTCTGGGAGTGTTGCAGATGCTGAAGTTGCTGCATTTATGCCAAGGCCACAGTGCCAATATTCCCGTGCTATGACTACCACAACAGTACTTGCTTTGGCTGTGGGGAGCATAGAGGTAGCCATGGTGGTTGGTGTTGAGGCTATTGACGCTTCGACCGCATCTGCCGCAGACACGATTGTGAAAAAACTGTAGTTGATCCTGAAGCTACAGGTGCTTCTACCAAAAGAATGGCAATGGGTCCTACTGTGAGTAGAGCAGCAAATGCAGCTGGTGGCTTTGCTGTAGTTGCTCTCACCATTGTCGCTGTGCTTGAGAAAGAAATCCGCATCAGCGTAAATTGGTGGGATAGAAGTGTGAAGGCAAGGGACGGCGTCATATCCTACGGGTATGTCAACACCTGAATGTATGCCCCCATGCACTATCTACGCTGAATTTTAGCCATGTGTTGTGTCTATGACGTGTGCTGCTGCAGCCATGAAAGGTGGCTGGAATGAAGAAGCCCGAGTATGGACACTTGCACATCGCAGTGTCCCAACTATGGGTCCAAACACGGGTAACCTAACTGTCGTACCAAGTTAGGGGGATTGAATCAAAATCAAGCCACTGAGAGCATAAACAACAATGTTGTATCCATGGGGAACAACCACAGCTCAGTAATGACAAGGGTTTTAGCATCAACATCTTTTCTCTCTCACTCACCTACATCAGTGATGAGTGAGGTGTACAACGAGGCAAGAGGTCACAGCGTGTTTGAGACACAAAACCAACATCAGGCCTTCACGTAGTGTGGCACAAGCAACATTCATGGCAACATTCTCACGGTAGTTACATCTTCCACGTGCTTGTACCACACCTCCACAACTCCTCTCTACAGGATTATGGCATCATCACCAAATCAAGGCACTTTGGTTTCGGCTCACAACAACTCGATAGGTCCGCAGTCCGTACTCCTGCATTATGTGCACCACCGCGGCTCTACTCTCTTAATTTCTTCATGGCCGGTAGCTGTGCTGTCCTGCAACCCCTCGGCCTCACATCTCCATAGCTCTGCAGCCTTGAAGCAACTGCTCCCACATCCATAGGTTTGCGCTTGCAGTTTCGCATTCTCCACACCATCGCAGCTCTATTGTCCTTCTTTCTTTGCGGCCGGTAGCTCCGCTGCCCCGCAATCCCCCAGCCTTGTAGCTCTAGAGTTCCACAGTGTCAGAGCCATAGCTTTGTAGACTTATAGATCTGTAGCTTGCATATCCACATTCTTGTAGCAAAATTGCTTTGTAGTTCTTCTTTCTTCCCAGCCTGCAGCTTTGCTGACCCAAAACACCTCAGCCTCACAGCTTTAGAGCTCAGTAGCCACAGAGCCATAACTCTTCACATCCACAGATCCATGGCAACTGTACACTTTGCGTAGCACCACGGCTTTGCTTCTCTGCGTTATCTATAGCCGGAATCACTGCTACTCCATAGCTCCTCAGCCTTGAAACTCCATAGCTCCGTAGCCTCCAAGCCATGGCTCCCACTCTCGTACATCCACAACCTGTAGCTCCGCATTCTATGCAGAATTACACCTCTAGCACTCTTGCTTCCTTTGTAGTTAGGAGCTATGCTGCTCCACTTCTCCTTATTCTACAACTCTACTGCTCTTCAATCCCATGGCCTAGCAGTTCTGACCCTCAGCAGCAGTAGTAACAACCACATTTGTGGCCGTTGCCACCACATTCGCTTCTCTGTCCTTGACAAAGCAAATCCCTACCTCTCCGACGGCCACACTTGATTGTTATCACATCAAAAAGGAGGTTTCATACTATGAGGATCGGGCGGAGCGTGAGTTGTGATCTCTCTACCATCGTCACCTTCCGGGGTACTACCCAGGAGAGGACTATGACCCTACACTTGATAACGCTCGTGTAAATGCAACCGAGTACACCACCTACTACCACTTAACGTCCAATGACTCGCCAATTGCGCAGAACGCGCCAGTCATAGGACCGCCATGAGATGAGTGTACTCCATCATCTGTAAGCTCTCCTGTTGACCATAGGACACGTCGGCAGAGTCAGTGTGCCGTCCTTGGTGGGGCGACACCAGCAGGTGCAGGTTGTTATTCGGGGACTAAGTCCCCGAGTAACAAAACGTACTACTGATTTTTGGACACCGAGCCTTGATTTTGGCTAAGTCCCTCAGTGACAACCTGCACTACAAGATACGGTGGATTATCCACCAGACGCCTCGGAAGTCCTTCCGAAGAAAAATATTCAAATGGACATTTGTTACTTGGTCCGGTCGATTCTTCACCGGAAGTCGAGTCGCGGCCGGCTCCAAGTCCAATTCTAGAGAAACAACTTCCGCCGGATTAAGCAACTCGTCAACTTTCAGGGGAAATAATGGATTTTGGGATCCAAGAAGTCCTTAAGCAGCTAGATCCAACTGCGATGATTTTCCTCTCTCTCGCGGCTTGTCGGTGCCTCCCAACGCCGCACTTGGACAACCCAATTGAAAACAATCCTTGTCTTCCAAAAAAGGTTGATACACATACATGTTTATCATTGGAATCAGTTGGTTACAATGATTTGTATCCACCACTCACCGAGTGATATTATGCCACAGGTTTTTTCATTGAGAATTTATTTAACGATGTCATCCTTGACACGTTCAATCATGGACCGATGTTTACATTTGCCATGACTAATGATGCAGAGAAACTCCAAAAGCTAGTGGTACATCTAGTACACACCGTGTACAGACAGCGCGATGTCTATCCTCGAGGATTGAAATCAACGCTCTAACACACTAGGTCTCATGACATAGTCATGATACGGGCTAAGTCATGAAACGATCGCATTTGCCTTTGAACGTTGCAACGTAATGGGACGTGCGACTGTTATAGCATACGTCTTACATCCGCCAAACTACTTGTTTTGTGTAATGGTATTGCCATTCCTATCCCAAACGTGAGCTGATATCATTAGCTTGTTCAAATGTCACAAAACCTTCATGATCGTTCGTCCGACCTACTTGTCCACAACTGGGTGTCGTGATCGATACACCAACACTATGTGGATACGGTTTCAACGTGTCGTGCACGTTTTCAACGCATGTCATGTGCCCAATTTCACATGGTTGAAGTACAATGGCATGAATCGTACACCATGATCCATTGAAAAGTGGGTTGTCTCCGGCACCTCCTGTGGTTATGTAAGCCGTGCTTGTTTTGGAACTACTACTCAACCGATTCCGCTTTGTTAGCATGTTCCATCTATTGATATAGAGGGGTTTGTCCACCTTTCACACGGTCTTAATTTGAGGAAATTGTCCTCTTCACACATGTAATTAATCCATTAAAAATTGGTTTGTACTTCTTTTTTAAGTACCTTTCCATACTGCTTTTGGCAAGGCAAAGTTCATAACTTCCAATGGTCATCGCTGTTGGTGATGACCAAGAATGTGTGTTTTCTTAACATCGTCCAGGCATACATATGATCACCAAATCCATCTCTGTTTGTTTCTTGCCATGCCTGTCGGTTTTCCATTTGAAAAGTTTGACAGTATGACCATCTTGCACTTTGTCAAGATGCCTTACATATGTCAAACAACGTCTTTCTGGCACATGACAAGGCGACAAGTTGGCTAGTTTTTGCTAGTTGATTTAACGGGGTGTGATCAGCACCCATGTTATCATTGCAATTGGCACTTACAACATGTATCGTACCATTAGGGCTAGCATACCTAGTCCAATCAGAACACTTGGCCATAGTGTGTTTGGCACTCGCATCAGTGGTGCATTCTGCACCTATGACAAAAGTGCAACCCGCAGGTTTTGTCAATCGTGCAGCCGGCATTTCTGACAATGGTGCATTTGGCACTTATGTCATCGTTTTAACCGAAGCACTCATTCGCCATGCATTTAATATCATGGTTTTTGTGCGTTTGCTACTCGCATTAATGCTACGGTTGCATTTCCATGTTGGTCATATTCCATGTGCAACCTGCACTTGTCAATCGACCATTGTGCGTAAGTTTCCACCATCGGGTGTGTTGAGCGTGATCAGCACTCACATTTTCGTTTTGTCAAAATCCACTCACAAATGACTTACCCGGCATCCTTGGTGCAATCGACACCCGCGTGGATATGCAAACACCATTCATCTTGGTCATATCTCTGTAGACCATGAGCAATGCATTCGGCACTAGCAGTAATGATGCTTTTGGCATCCGTGAGTTAATTGCAACTGGCATTTTCTTAGTGGTGTGTTTGACAACAAAAAAAACGTTTTTTCAGCCAGCACTTTTGCTATTGTCAGTAGTGCAATTGGCACTTACGACAATGGTGTGGTCAATGCCTGTATAATCATGTAATTGACACTCATTTTTGTGCAGTCCTCACGTTTCGTATTATTGCGGTAAGTGGATGACTCGTTGAGCGGTGCATCACATTTGGTGCTTTAAATATTTTTCATCGATAATTCATCTTGATGCATGTCATCATTGTCATTTTTCAACCTGGCGTACACTGAGTCATTTTGTGGAAACATAATTGTTTATCACATGCAAAACCCGCATTGAGCCATGTCGTGGCTGTCAACCATCACCCCTTCCGATTTTTTGTCCATGATCTATCCCAAATTTGAGGTTAGTCCACGTTTTTTTGGGACACTGTCAGCGCGTAATCTCTTATGTTGAAGCTACTTCAAGACAATTCCGTTCAAGAAATGGAAAACTGTTGGTTTTTCTCCTTTTTGTTTCGCGGAACAACAAAGAAAAGTAAAACCAGGAATACTAGCTCTTTGGGAGAACTCAACTAGAGCTCTTCAATCTTTGGATCAAAACCCATGGTCAACTTGACCACACAATCGTTTTCGACCACAAAAGTTTTCACCATTTCAAAGGTTTTTGAAAAAGGTTAGTGTGGTATTCCTCAACTTCATGAAAATGAACCAAAATCTTCCCAGCATTCCATGGTGGAATTTTGGAAAGATTATTCTTCCTCCAATTTTCCATGAATAGGAAATGTTAAAAAAAAACATTTGAGAAGTAATCAACATGTTATAGAGACCAAGCTCCTTGCCACCTTTTGTGGCGGTCAAAACCAGGTTCAATCGGTAATTCTATCTCGGTTGCCGTGGGCCAGCCATCAGGCCTGGGAAGACAAGAGAAAGAAGTAGCGAGGCATCCGAGAGATCAAGCTCTCTACCCACTGATCGAGAGAGTGAGATGCACCATCTGTGCCACTCACGTACGTCAACAATCTTCTAGGAATGTTACTCAAAGAACGAAGTTCTCACGTGCGCCATTACCTCTGCCAGGTGAGAAAGGAGGAAGAAAACTTTCTCCTCTCCTCTCCGTCTCATGGCTGCCGGCCTGGAGGTGGGTGGTCCCCTCTGAGCCCCCTTTGGCACAATCGATGCCCTTGGGAGAAGGGGGGGATGTAGGGGAACTTTCCCTTCAGCTGCCCCCCTTGGCGTCGTCTGTGCCATGCAGGGGAGGGAGGGGACTCTCCCCTCACCAACCCCGCTTGGCACCATCGGCGCCATGGAAGAGGGGGGGAAAGAGGGCTCCAATCCCTCTCTTCCCCGTGAACGCCATCAACGTCCCTGGAAGGGGGAAGGGGGGGAGTCCATCCCTCTCCTCCCCTTTGACGTCGTCGGTTCTGTGGGAGGGGGGAAGAGAGGGATCCCTTTCTTCCCCCTTTGGCATTGTTGGCGCCATGAAGATGGGGAGAGGGAGGGGGCTCTGTCCCTCGCCTCCCCTTTGGTGCCATTCGCATAGTGGAGTGGGGGGAGAGGGGCTCCCATCCCTCTCCTCCTTGGGTTGTCGGCCCGCATGAGAGTGGAGGGAGAGGGAGAACACCCCCTCTCATCCCCTTTGGGCAATCGGCCCACATCAGAAGGGGGTCCAGATGGAGAAAGTCCTGTCTCCTCCCCCTAGGGCCTTTGGCCTGTGTGAGCAAGGGAAGAGGGAGAACGCCCCCTCTCCTCCCCCCTTGCGCTATCAGGCCCACATTAGAAGGGCGGAGAAGGCCCAATGTCTTGTCTCTTCCCCCTTGGTTTGACAGCCCACGTGAGAGAGGGGGGAGGGAGAGATCGTCTCCTCTCCTCCCCCATGGGCCATCGACCCATGGCGAGGGGGAGGGAGAGGATCGCTCCCCACTCCTCACGTCGCCAGGGCGTTCTGGCACAGCCTATTGGGCTCGGCCTGTTGGGCTCTCGGATGGGAGCTCGTTCGCATTGGGAGGGGTGTTTTGCTACTCGTTGGAGTCTAGCTCTTGGCTTGTCCTTGCCGCCGGTCGGGTGGCGTTTTGCCTCTCGCCCTCTCCGCTAATTGGGCAACGTTCGGACGAACTGGTCCAAACATTTTTTTCTCATTGTACATTATGCCGATGACTAATGCTGTCCGTCAATGCTGAGATCTAACGTCAGAGTGTTCTTGACACCCATTTTTTCTTGCAGAAGCCTTGGCTCTGATGTTAATGTAACAACTGTGGGTTGTTTTGTGAAAAACTGTGGAACCAAAATGTAGGCCCTCAAAACATTCAGTCCAAGTAAAGGCGAGGTAATTGTTGTCTTAGCCATTTTGGTTGAGACGAACCCTGCCACAAATAAACATAGTCGTCATAGTCGTCAACCTAAAACCTTATCGTTCCCCATGGCACATCCACATGGGAAAAGGCCCCTAGCGGTCAGCTAGAGGGGAGGAGGAGTGACGCGATGGATCTTCCATCACGACACTCCTCTTGCCTTCAATCTGGTACATGGACTGAATCGAGGCTAGAGTCTACATGGAACGGCATTGACTTGGTGGTCTGACATAAAGGCCATCCAAAGACAGCAGGAAACCGGTGAGGCCTCATCGACGGCCACCGGTGCCCGTCCCACATCGTCCACCGCAAGCATTTTATCCCTGAAGGAGATCAACCTGCAATGGCTTGACGCACTGACTCTACCAACTGACTAGAGCAAAATGTTGCAGGTGATTCTCGCAAGCATTCAACAATAGAAGGAAAAGTGTGACGCTCGGTACAAACTGATGCAGCCGTGTTAGATGTATAGCGTGGCAGAGAACACGCAGAGATTCTACAAGAGAATCACTTGTGCATACATCGGCCACCAACGAACTCTCTTTCCACTACAACAACAATCCCAAACGGGACATCCAACAAGTGATTGCCATTTTTGGCATCCATATCAACTGACCATGGATGATAGCAGCCGTAAAACGGATTGACGGTGCCGACTACAATGCTCACGTCTGAGAATCTTATGGCTAGAAACCTTCTAACCACAATAATCATGGGAACCGAAAGAGCCAGACAAGGGACTCCTCAAGTCCGATGGAAGTGGATGCCGTCAACCAAAAGGACATGTGCACATGCTACAATTACAAAAAAAGTCAAGCATCTCATTCAAATTGTCGAAGCAAGCACCAGGCCAAAAGGGGGGAGAACTCACAGAAAAATGAGTNGCCCATATCATTCAATGTGGCCAAGCACTGTACGTGACGAGAGGATTGAGCGTGGCTTGTACATCTCGACCCAACAGAGGAAGCGGAAGTGGTAGCAAATGACTCATCAGCCTCATCAACACCAACAAATTTCGCGATGGTTCCTAAGGATTTTGCACCTCTAATCCAAAAGTTTTGCGGATGTCTTCCTTGACAAACTCCCAAAAACTTTGCCACCAAAGCGCAAAACTGACCATCGTATCAAAGTGAAACCGGATAGCCGATCCACGGTTTGAGGAGCCTATCGCATGAGAGACCATAAGGTGACGAAGTTAAAAGAAACAACTTGACGAGATGCTCGGCCAGGGGTTCATCTGCACATCCATGTCACCCTATGCTAGACTAGTACTTTTTGTAGAAAAGAAAACTGGCAAGATGTGGATGTGTGTGGACTACTAGGTGTTGAATGACACTACCATCAAGATTCGCTACCATTTTCCCCGAGCCGACAAACGTTTTGACCAGCTCCTATGTGCTCACGTTTCACCAAAATCTACCTACACAGTGGTTATAACCAGATCCACTTGGTAGACGCCAAAATCAAAGACATTATGGACATGCTACGGGAGTTTTGAGTCCACAGTCATGTCGTTTGGACTCACGAATACCAAAGCAATGTTCATGGTAGTAATGAACAACATTTTCCTCATGTTCTTGGACGATTTTGTCGTGGTATACCTTGACAACATTTTGGTGTAGTCGCACCTTAGAGGAGCACGATGGATACCTCCAAAAGTTTCTTGAAGTTGTTTAAAGAGCAAAAAACTTCGAAAAAACTCTCAAAGTTTTACTTTGGTTGCTGTTTAATCAATGTTTTTGGATCACGTCATCAACGGCGGACTAATCACCATGGATCCCAAAAAAATGGCAGTTAATGTTGATTGGCCGAAGCCGACCAACGTCCGAGACATTGAAGTCTTCCTCAGCTTCTACAATTTCTATTGAGAATATGTATGGTATTACTCTTGTGTCAGCGCCTCTTTCCGACCTCAATCAAAAGTAAAATGATTGGCGATGGGGAGGCAGTGAAGAAGAAGCATTCACCACTTTACGGAATGATCTGACCTGTGTGCAAGCTCTATGGTTTGCCGATCCAACAATTGATTGTATCGTGGCTAGGGACGCCTCCAACAAAGCCATTTTCCCGGTTCTCCTAGAGGATCACAGCAGCGGAGAGCAACCCGTCGTGTACATGTTGCAAAGGTTACGCGGTATTATATTCAATGTTGCCGATGTGTGTTCACACCGACCGTCAAGCACTAAAATGTTTGAAGATGTAGTCAAACCTTAGTCCATGTTAAACCCGATGGATGGAGTTTCTTGAATCTGGGTTTGACTATGATATTGAGTACCAGCTGGGCAAAACCAACCTCGTAGACGTGCTCAGCCGTCCACCAGACTTAATGGCTGAAACATTGACACTTCAATTAGAGCAAAATATGTATCTCAAGCAGTTATTCACATGAGACAACGACTAGCATGGCAGATACTGTAAGTCCAAGTTTTGCACAATGCTCCCTATTGGCGACAATGATTTACTCCCTTGGCGGTCGTAACCCTGTAGAACAAACTCCACCATATATTGCTTGAGGCGTGGCGCGACACCAGTCCGAGAGGAAATTTTGAAGAAGACAAGATGTTGAAGAAGCTGGTGAAGTACTACCTGTGGGAAAAAATGCAAGCCAACGTGGCCAACATGCATAAATCATGCGACACGTGATAGGGATAACGATCCTGTAACAAGCGGCCACCCGGGCTTGTGTAGCCGCTACCCATTTCAATGGAACCGTAGAGTTTCATTCCTATGGACCGAATTACTATATAACTGGTAACACCCAAGGGATGTGACGCAATCCTCATGGTTGTTGACATGTTTTCCAATATGTCACACTAGATCTTGATGACAACGACCGTCATCGCCAAAGGCACAGCACGGTTGTTTCTAAAATACATCGTATGGCTACACCCAGTATCAAGAACCATCATAAGCGACAGAGACGATAGATTCAAAAATTGTTTTTGGCGCAATCTGATGGCTCGTTACGGTAGACCGATCCAGCTTTCCAATGTGTTCCACCCTCAAACAAAGGTCAAAACCGAGTGAGTCATTTAGAAGCTCAAACAACTTCTTTGAAGATTATGCAAGCCACATGGACGGATGAAGCAACCAAACTCCCGATTGCCGAGATCACATGCAACTCGGCCACGTCCATCGCAACGGGTAAAATTCCATTCGAAGTGGTGTTTGGCGAAGTTTCCGCCACACCAGCCAGACTTCACAACCACAACAACATTCTCGCGGTTGACAAATAATACCGCAATTTATCCATCATGTAGGACTAAAACTCCCCGACACTATGCATGTTTAGCCGGTGTGCCACACTAGCAAGCTCAAGCAATACCGCGGCCGCGGTGAAAACTTCCTTGGCAGAGATGAACCTACCCCTCCTCCTCTCGTACAAGTATAAGAAGCCATGGAACACGTCATCAAATAAATCTTCGGCCATCGATGACGTGGTAAGGTGACACAATATCTTCTTAAGTGGCACGACTACAAAGCTGCGCACAACAGCTCGGAGCCCTAGTACGACCTCTACAACGTCGATCATCTGATCGACATGTACTATCGTCGTTACCAGGCTACACCTGTTAGCGTGTCGGGTGGTCATAACTAAAAGGGGGGACGTGTTACAATCCAGACGTACATGAGTCCCTGAACTCTCCAAGTGTCACCACCTTTTGGTTGACTCTTGGATGCAACAAGATTAATCTAGAATTTCGGAGATGCATCCTGTATTTTGGTTGTCGATCTTTGAAGCCCTTCAATTCCTCAGTAGAGCTTCCTGATCCGACCGCTCACGACGTGAATCCACAAATGTCACTTGAGAATCGACACAGCGACCCCGACTACGTCTCATTTGTAACTTTACGCGGAGATATATATATATACATATATATATATATATACATATATATATATATGTGTGTGTGTGTGTGTGTGTGTGTGTGTGTGTTTGTGTTTGTGTGTAGGGGGGGGTATGTGTGTGTTTGGTCATCTTTTTCACTTGTTATCGAAGTACACTTTACCCCTTATTATAAGTTGCTCAAGTGTTTTGAATTCTCAAACCGTGTTCTGCCCCGCAACTCATACCTTTTCATCATCCACGTTCAGTTTGGCATAACAACCGCTTCACCTCCTCGGTTTGGATGAATATCACTATCTTGCATGTAAGCATTGCATAGTTTACCGCACTCTTCCTTAAAAAAAACTCAGATTCTTTAAAGAACAAGATTGAGAAATTAATTTGCAACTTTCCACATCACTTGATCATGTCGTTTAGGACGGATTCCACCTGTTTCCAGCCGCATCCAGGTCCCTATGGCAAAAGAATTTGGGTCAATTACTTCGCTAGTCACAAGCTAAAACTTTAATTGTCTTAGGGTATTCAACTCATAACTTATTCACAAAATTGGTCCCTCACAAGAATTATTTGCTAAAAGTAGCCCCGATCTCCGCGAGATCTTTTCATTGACCATTTTGCAAACAAGTCGTACCTTAACTTAGGTTCATCAACCCTAAACCATTGCTTCATCATAAATAGACATTCACACATAAATGAAAGTGGTTTTTGAAGATGCAAATAAAATTATAATAGAAAATAATTCTACTGGATTATGAACGTAGAGGACGATTCAAGCATTTTGTAAATACAAATTTCAAGTAAAAAATGAAATGCAAAACAATGAAAACCATTTTTATGATAAACATTTCTTTCAATTTTGCACAAAAAAAACACTGTGTAAAATTTGAATATACTATAACTTTGTTTTATGTATCTGAAAATGAAAGGGAGAAATAATCTTAAATGGTGTAAGTTTTTTTTTCATTTTGTAACGTTGAAATGAAAATTCTATCCATTTGTACGGAGTTTATCATCATGTCCCCAATTTTTTTCACGGAAAAGTTTAAGATCTAACAATTAATGGCTAAATGTTTTTATTTGAAATCAAAATAATTTTTTGAAAAAAAATATATTTCTATATTTAAAAACTTTTGTAACTTAATAAACTTAATCATTCATACATATTCATAACCTTGATATTGTTATTTCTATGGATGATCATAAACTTTTCATCCGTAAGAAATGTTTTTGTTTCATTACTTCACATTGGTTCTTTCTCAACATGGGCGAAAAAAATCATTCTTCTGCATGCTCAAAACAATGTAAGAATATAAATCTTGCTATTTTCAATGTACAACAATGTGATTGTGCTGGTTTCTCCATCACAAAACTTATGTGCAATCGTGTAATAAAATTCAGCATTCATCCAGAAGTAATAACCATGATGTTTTCAATTTCTATCCAAAATGAAAAAATGTATATCCATTACAAATGTTCTTACATGGTTCCTCCCCTTGCATGTTTTAATAATCAAGAAGAGAGAATAAAAAAAGTAATGTTGTAAAGAATATTGGAATTGAAAATTTACCATTTCTAAAGTACTAAGATATTACGGCGGGAGGGTCGGTTTGGCCCTCCCTCCTCGTTGAAGCGAGGGGTGGTTGCACACAACCCCTTGCGTCAGTGAGGTGTGGCCAATGGCCAGGACTTTGCTCACCGCCGGCCAGGTCGCTGCCGGCCAAGTGACCGGCCGGCCACCCGACGGTCTGCCGCCAACCGCCGATCGCAGCCTTGGCCCAATCGGCGGCTGAGGGGCCACAAGGGCCTCCAGGGTAAGGCCTGGTGGCCTCATGTCCTCGCCCCCCTTGCACTCCTTACAAGTGAGCATGCGAGGACAAGAGATAAGGGGAGCGAGGGTGCAAAATAGGAGCAAGGGGAGGGCACGAGAAAAGTCGGCGTAAAATCATCGATCCTGGCTCGTACGCACCGATTTCGCGCCGGTGCATCAGAAACAAAACTCGAGTTTGTTTAGGACAAACTACAAGTTTCAAAACCAAAAACTTGTGCAAACTCACGAGTTTGAGGCTAATCCACTCGTTTTGGACCTTGAACAAGGGGTTGAGGTAAAAACAGAAATAAGCCCCCGAAGACTTGAATTATTCAAGTCTCCCTACACAGGGTCGTTGATGACAATTGCCCCTAGAGTGACGCGGACGGATGAACTCCTCAAGCGAGCTTTGGACGCCATTCTGCAAACTTTGACAAAAACCTAAGTAAAGGAGCTGGAGGTTTTGGCCTGTTACATTGGTTCTCAGAGCCAGATGACCCCTACAACCAAGGTTTCGACGGAAACGGAGGCTACAACATATATAAAACACCGCCAAAAATTGAAGGCAATAGTGAAAACGTCAAAAGGGACTACAGTATCTATGCTTCACCATTTGAAGCACCGTAAAGTGTGTTGCGATGCTAGGGAAGAGCTTTATTTTTTGGGACTTCTTCTCCACAGCCTTTCCTCCATCCTGGTGGGCTAGGTGAAGTTATTTGGCACGATATAGGGAGCACCCACCCCCAAAACTACCTACTATTCCCCTCCTTGTTTCAAGGCTCCCACTCCTCCTCTTCAACCTAGAATTGGGGCAGCGCCTTTTCCTAATACGAAAGACTCTCACGACTTGATAGAAAAAGAAAAAGGAGAAAGGCGCCACTTTGAGAATTTTGGGAAGCCGCCACATTGTCGTGGATCACAAGGAAGGCGCCTCCAAAGGGAGGGTAAGGTGTGCCAAAAAGAAAGAAAAAGAGGCCAATGAAGACCAGAAGATAAGAAGAAAAGAAGACCCCTTAGTGAGGAGGGCGTGTGAGCGGGTGTAAGCTTTTAGTTAAAGTTGAACCCTTGCCCCCCTCACCTTGTTGAGCGGTACTCAAAGTATTAGAGCTTCTTTATCTTGTAATTTCTTGTTTCTCTAGGTTTTCTTAACTTTCCTAGTGCCGTGAGTCACAACTTTTGGTTTTTCTTGGAATCCACATGCTTGTGCCAAACCGTGGTGGCCTAGAAAAATAGTCGTTTTCTGATACGTTGTTGTACCAAACGTGGTGGCCTGACAAAATAGAAATCAATACTGCAGTTGTCTCACCGATTGTGAGAACAAGGAAACTATAGGAGGTAAAATCTCCTTGAAGTTATGGGGTGATCCTCACAACGGGTGTCATGTGCTAGTTCCACGAGTGACAAGATGCCAAGTGCCGGACCGTCGAAGACCAACAAGAGCAAGGTGGTGATGGCCTCACTACACGCCCTTGGCAGACTCTTGATTTTGGAAGCCGTCGCCGTGAGCACGATTGCCAAACCAAAGGCAACTGTGTTGTCGAGGGCAACTGGCGCTAACCTCGGAGACACAAAGAAGCGTGTGATGGCCACAAAAATACTCGAGGAGCGTGTCGACGCGCACGTGGGCGACCCCCACATGTCAAACCACACGCTTGAGGAGGATCATCCGGAGGTGGACCCCGACAAAGAGCACAACGCCAACGACAGAGAAGGCGATGAGGATTGCGATCACTGGCATTGTCGTGCGCCAAAATCAAGCCGATTGCTCAAGAAGGACAAGGTGTTATCCACATCGCCCTAAGCTATTGACAGTAGCAAGGCCACCAAGAGTAGCAAAGGCACCAAAAACAGCCACGCGGGAAGTTTCCGCAAGAATGAACTGAATGACGTCGCTGCAAAGGCAATTTGCGATGACCGCTGCAGGCTTGTTGAGTTGGCACCAAAGTGGCATGTTGACTCAAGATCATCACTAATGGTGGGAATGCACCACCACACAGAGGAGTTAGGACGGGCCTCCCTTCCTACTAGTTGGTTGTAGTGAGACAAGCAAACGCCCAGGCGAGCGTTGTCGTGGATGACAACTTTCTCTTGAAGGTGGGACTCCTCGGAGGTGTGTACGCAAATCGTTCCCTCCTATAATGGGTAAAGGTGAACAGACAACGCGAGGCCCTTGAGGCTATCGCTAATGCTCTGACAACACCAGAGCTAAAGTTTGCATTTGCCAACCTGTTGGCCCATGTCGGGAAGAGCATCAGGGACCTTGAATGTGACCGCCAGCTATTGTACCTTGCTGCTCTCAAGGCAAGCCGCTGGTGCAACGAACTCAATAAGGCGTTGCAGAGCGTGACCCAGGTGCGGATGCAACAGTAGCCGCCACACGCCGCAGGTACTGATACCATCGCGAGTGGCAGCAAGGACCTGCCTACCTAAAAAACCTCATCGCCGGTCATGAACACATCCTTCCTCCAAAGTATAGAGTTCTTTTAAAAGGGCGCAAAGCTGACCGACTGGCTAGTCCACATGGAGCACGTCCTACGCATTGACAAGGCTCTACTCAGTCAGTGGGGCGACATTGCCTTGATGCGGCTTGAAGACAAGCTCTTCAAGTACGTGGTCAAGGAGTGGAGAGCATAGAGGCCTCACCTTGAGTGGCAACCCATGCCATGGGAAGCCTTCCATACAATCATGCGTAAGAATTGTACTCAACGTGAGGAGGCAAAGCATGTCTTCCACAAGATCAAGGACTTCACGTAGCTGGGTAGCTTGCTTGAGGCCTATTTAAGCAAGTTCACCGTGCTTGTGGAGGAAGCCGAAAGCTTCATTGAGAGCAAAGGTACCCAAACCTTCAAGTACCGAGAGTGCTTACTCTTGGAGTACTTGCACGATGGTCTTGCACGATGGTCTTTCCAGAGAAGTTGAAGGACAGGAGCACCACAACTTCAACGGGCCAAGCTTGGACAAGTTGGAGGGCGTTGCGAGACTACATGAGCAATGTGCATCCGGCAAGCCCGGAGCACTACTAATGCACGTGCACAACAAGGCCGCAATGTTTGCGTGGATGCTCCAACGGATGGAGGGACAACTGCTCATCGGGACAGTTTCAAGGGCAAGCAGCCTGCAAATCCCTTAGCCAAGAATACTGGTGGGAACAAGCCCCCCAACCACAAGCGTGATCGTGACAATGACGAGCTACAAGTGGCACACAAGCGTCGCAATATGGCCTTCCACAAGGGACTATGCCACAACTACTTGCAGCCTGAAAACTTCAAGGCTTACTATCCTGAGGCTGTTAGTGGTGGACAAGAGGTCATAGCGTTGGATGAAACCGTAGTACCTCATGGGGATGCTGTAGTAGGAGGATGCGTACAAGGTCGTGGACAAGGTCGCGAAAAAAACAATGGACACGACTGTATACATGGACAAGTCCGATGCGCGGGTTTTCCCCACCACTGAGTAACACGACTGGGAACCACTCAGGGGTAAATGTGAACTGCGAGTGTGGATTCATGTTTTCATATGAGGATGTAAGAAAAATCAAATTTTTGACGAGTTCAAAATTCTACATTGTTTTCTACCCCCTCATTCAACCTCATTCTATAGTTGCTGATCGACATTTCCCACTAAATCTTGCATCACCAAACGAGATGTATGAATTAACCTGCCTAGTGGTGGTGACACCATCCACTATGCATGAACTGCCAGACGTAGTGATTGAAGCAAACGCCATGAAAGCAATATGCTCAATCACGTTGGCGGTATCCTTAGACGCAATTTGACCTAGTTAGATTTAAAGACTGGAAGGTGTTAGCCAAGTTTACACGTTCCCACAAGATGTGGACTTGTGTGGGTGAATCATAGGAGTTGCGGCGTCCGTCGTACCGATTCCGTGTTTATCAAAAACTTGGATTGCCGTCGTCGAGCTTATTCACTTGGAAGAGTGGAGGTAACATGACGATGAAGTTCAAAGGATACCTAGCCGGTACTCACGTGAACGTACTTGCAGACACTAGAGGAGATGACTCCTTTGTCAGCCTTGGGTTTACCTGTAAGGTTGGCCTAAAGTACGAACCGTCGAATGGCGTAGTTGTTGTTGGTGAAAAACGTACATTACCCGTGATTGGGACCAATGAAACACATATTTGTATTCAAGGGTACACTGAGAGTGTCATATTGAAGGTAATCAACCTGCTTGACATGTTTGACGTGGTGCTACGCAATCCATGGCTTCATGAAGACAAGGCTCTAAAATGCTTTGAATCAAAGCGATTGATCTGCTAAAAAGGACAACGCTACTTTACGCTGATTTTGAGTACAAAGTTATAATCGACCCGACTCACAGGCCATGTTAGCTTGTCTGCGATGAGTGTCAAGAGATGTATTAAAAAACGTTTTCGATACCTTTTGGAGCAGCTGCAAAAAGTGGAGGAAGACATGAAAGAAGACATGCCACAAGAGATCAAATATCTATTAGCAGAGTTCTTGGATGTATTCCAAGACCCACCAGCCAAACTTCCGCCGGAACAACACATGGGCCACACGATTCCGCTGCAACTAGAGGCAACTCTTCCGTTCAAACCCGTGTATCGCCTTAGTCCAGGAGAAAGGAAAGAGGCCAAATGCCAAATTAAAAAGTACCTTGTAAAAGGATGGATCAAGCCAAGTAGCTCACCGTACGTTGCATTGATCCTTTTTGTGAAAAAAAGGACGGTGGTTTACAAATTTGCATGGACTACGAGGCGTTGAACAAGCTGAAAGTGAAAAATCGATTCCTCGTATCGCGGATGGAAGACCTATTTGACCAACTCCAAGGGGTAAAAGCATTTTTTCCTTGGATTTCTCTCAAGGATACCAACAAATCTGCATCACAGAAGATGATGTGCCCAAAACTTTGTTTCGAATGCACATGGGACACTATTAGTCCCGAGTGTTATGCTTTGGGTTAATGAATGCCCCGGCAACCTTCCAAGGACAAATGAACCGAACATTTCCCAAGCAACTTGGTGAGTTTGTCTTGGTTTACATGAATGACATCCTTGCTTTCTCCAAGTACATGGAAGAGCACATGAAACATTTGCATGGTGTCCTTGCAATCCTTCGGGAAGAAAAGTTCTACACGGAAGTGAAAGTTTTTACAAGATGAGCTCAAATACCTTGGACACATTGTCGGCAAGGAAGGGATCCGTGTCGACCCACGAAAGGTCCAAGCGGTTGTAGACTGACCAATCCAAGAAAATGTTGGGCAGATTTGGTCTTTCCTCGGCCTTGCAAATTACATTTGATGGTTTATGCAAGGATACTCGACCCTGGTAGCACCGCAAAAAAGGCTCACATGATAAGATGTACACTGTGCATGGACATCTCATCGCGAGAATGCTTTTCTCAAAGTCAAAGAGCTTTCATCCACAACGCTTGTCCTAGCTTCTCCGGATCCATTGCAACCATGGGAGGTCTGATGTGATGCATCGATAGTACAGTCGAAGCCGTCCTCATGTATAACAGTCAACCACTTGCATATGAGAGCCAGAAGCTTATCCTCAGAATTGTGGTACACGACTCAGGATCAAGAGATCCTTGTGGTAGTACACACTTTAAAGAAGTGGTATTGCTACTTGGAGGGTGTTGAAGGGGGCGTGACGGTAGTGACCGACAATAACCCATTGGTGTTTTCAAAACACAACCGAACCTGTCAAGCCGACATGCGCATTTGAGGGAATACCTGAGATGATTCTCGTTCAGATAAGAATATCGGCTAGAGCGTATCTGTGTGGCCGATTCACTAAGATACCAACCTGTGAACATTCAAGCAAACACCAAGGTCTGTGGGTGTTTTATGGCCATTACAACGGTAACCGTGCAAACACCATAACCCCCTGCACCTCTGCGACAACCACCTTGAGAGATTATCCACTACAACGGTTTTGTTAACAGAATCCGGATGGGATACTTTATGGATTCTTGGTTTCAAGAATCTTGAAATCTAGACAAACACAGATTGTTTGAGGGTGCATGAACCTCTTGGCATGGTGAACAAGTTGTTGTTCTAGACTCGGGAGACTTTTGAGCGAAGATTATCTCCTAGTTCCACGACCCGCCGGTCGCAAGTCATGTGGGACCTCAAAAGACGGGACGGGCACTCGTGGACCACTATTGGTGGCCAAGATGGAGTGATAACATCCGTAAGTATTACATGACATGAGACCGATGTCTTCAGAATAAGGCTAGTAACAAGAGGACTACCATACTCCTCCAACAGCTTCTCATTCCTAGGATACCATGGGAGTGCGTCAACATGGACTTCATTACCGTTCTTCCCGACACGGCATGTGGCCACGATGCAACAGTAGTGGTTCTTGATCTTCTGATGAAGATGACACACTTCATTCCTACGACTACTTTTGTGAACGCAAAGGAGACCGCTCGTCTCTTCTTTGAGGGTATCGTAAAGTACCACGGCTTGTCGTTGTATGTTATCGCCCATCAAGGTTGAAAAATGCTAGTAAGTTATGGAAAAAGATACGTGAGTGCTTTGGTAGCGAGTCGCAAATGTTGACAGCGTTTCACCCTCAAACTGAAGGATAAAGAGAGCGTATGAACCATGCTATGGAACAAATGCTCCGCATGTACGTGGACCCTGCCATGAATGATTGGGTCGAATTCCTTGCACTAGCAAAACTTGTGGAGAATAACTTGGTGAACGAGTTAAGAGAATTCACACCGTTTGCGTTGAACAGTGGTTTCCATCCAATGGTGCCCACTCAAGCCTTTGTCAAACACATAGATTCCTTGTTACATGAGGTGAAGGATCACCTTCAAGCTGCTTGGTAACAACGAAAGGAATATGTAGAAAAACGTTACCGTGAGGTGTTGCTTAGCAGCAGGAGATTTTCCTGAAGTTGCTAAGGGCGCGAAAACTTCTATCGAAGTAGATTGGGCCGTTTCCCATCGTCGCACGCATCGGACCAGAGGCAAACCGATTGCTGCTTCCGCCGGATATGGAGATATATGAGGTGTTTCATGTGAACTTATTGACTCCATACACGGCAAAGGGATGAGTTCAGCCACTACTGACAGTCCTTGCTATCGATGGCCAATACGAGGGTTTTTGGCTACTTTAGCTCCTAGAGCGTACTCTCCGGTCGCGGGTTGTCAAAGAACACCTTGTTTACTAGGCTAGGTGTGGACCTGAACTTAACTCATGGGAGACCGAATCTTGATTACCCACAGGGGTGGTCAACGAGTATTGGAGCGAGCTGGCAGCTCGCACAAATTGACGCCTGTCAGGGGGCACCACTTAAACGCGGAAAAAGTGAACAACATTCTGGCAGGGGGGCATTCATGAACTACAACCATAGGAGGTTGGGGACGACCAACATGGTTGTCGCGCGGACGTTCCAGCCTAAAGGGGGGAGGCGGCTAGCCGTGCTGACAAACAAGCTCTAGCTTAGGTCCAAGTGTCATGCACGTGTTCATGCTTAGCTAGTGATTGAAACTATTAATAATCTTTGACAATGTTGATGAATCAGTAACTTACAATCCTACTTGTTGTTCATGAACCAAGCTTTTTTATAATAAGTGGGGAGGAATGTAGCGGGAGGGCCGGTTCGCCCCCCCCTCATCGCTGAAGCGAAGGGTGGTTGCGCACCACCCCTTGCGTCAGCGAGGCCAGCCGCCAGCCGCCGATCGAAGCCTATGCTGGATCGGCGGCTGAGGGGCCACGAGGGCCTCGAGGACGAGGCCTCGTGGCCTCGTGCCCTTGCCCCCCCCTTGCCCTCCTTGTAAGCGAGCAAGCCATACAGCGAGGACGAGGGATAGGGGGAGCAAGGGTGAAAGCAAGGAGCAAGGGGAGCGCACAAGAAAATTCGGCGCAAAACCGTCGATCTTGCCTCGCACGCGATGATTTTGCGCCGACGCGTCAGAAGTGAAGCTCGAGTTTGTTTAGGATGAACTATGAGTTCCAAAACCAGTAAACTCATGTGAACTCTCGAGTTCAAGGTGATACCCCCTCCTTTTGGACCCAAAACGGTGGGGTGAGGTAAGAACGGAAATGGGCCTACGGAGACTTGAATTATTCAAGTTTCCTTACACAGGATCGTTGATGACGATTGACCACAGAGTGATGCAGAGGGGAAAACCCCTCGAGCAAGCTCTGGACGCCATTATGTGGGATCCGACGACGACCTAAGTGTAGGAGCCGAAAGATTCGATCCGTTACGAATATAATTGTGCCTGTTTCCCTGTCATTATGTTATTTTTCATTTTTATGAAGGAAAAGACATGAGTTTGAGTAATTACTCATGTCATGTGTATTCCAGTCATAGCTACTTATGAAAAAATAATCAAAATGGCGTAAAGTTAATTGATTTGAGTTGTGATTTTTTTATCAAATTTCAAAAAATCACAAAATCTTCTTGTACATTGAGAATGAAATGAAAATGACATTTATCCTATTTTTTTATTGCTTTGTTTCATTAAAAAATTTATTGTCTTATGAATGTTCATTTATGGTGAAGCAAATATTCACATTTGATAGACCTAGATTGAGGTATGTTTTCTATGCAAAATGTTTTTGTCGTACATCTTCAATCTAGATTTGCGCTCTAAAAATGTTGGAGACTATGAAAGATGTTCTTGATCAGTTCGAGCAGAGAATGAACATTCAATAAGTATCAACGAAAGGACCTTCAGGAGATCGAGGCTACTCATCGGGAATACGTTTTGTCATGGGACTAATTTTGGTGATATGTTGTGAATCCAATCACCTTAGATGATTAAAATGTGAACTTATTGCTAATGAAGGAGGAAAAAGCAAAATTAGCGGGGTTTTGAAAAGGGCACGCAAAAATGACGACTAGTTGTAGGGGCAAGCAAAGATGACGAATCCGTAGCAGGGCACGCAAAATTGACGACATTCTGGCAGGGCAAGCATATATGATGACCTTTTGGAAGAGCACACAAAAATGACAAAATTTCGGAGGGCCACGCAAAAATGACGAAAAGCATATGTGACAGTTTTTGAAAGGGCACTCAGAAATGACACCTTCTCAGTGGTTGCGCCACATTAGCATACAGTCCATCGATTGAAAATTTTGTAATATTTTTCATATTCCGTCTTCTCTCTCATTGTACAAAGTAGAATGGTGTCGTCTTTTGGTATTTGAACGTGAACACTCAATGGTACTCTGGGTCTGGAGGCTTGATCGAAACAGGACCCAAAAGCAAAAGGGTGGGTGTGACTCTCACGTTTGTTCGCGTTCATGAGAACTGCAGCAATCACGGTGGAGAGCGTCACCAGCAGCAACGGTAGCAGAAACAACTCCTCCATCATTTAGCAGCCTACCTCCTCTCTTGCCTGGTGAGACCCGACCAGCTCCTCGCCCTCGTCATTTGCTTTGCTCTAGTTTGCTTAGGACATGGTTACCTGTCCCTGGGCTCTCTTCTCCCAAACCCCGAGCTCGGTGGCCCCTCTTGTCCCCTCACCCCAGCAACTGCTTTATCGTTCCCCTAGCTTCAAAGTTGCTTCCAACATGTGGTAACGCATATCTGTGTCCTCCTCTGTTTGTTGTCTCTGCTAATGTCTCGTTCATAACCGTGGTAGTCGGCTGTCTGCGAACTTGTTTGCTCTGGCTGGCCTCAATCTCCACGTTCACGCACGCGCACGTACAACTCTGCATTCACCGGCGTGGTTGCAGCTGATGGGCCCGGAGCAGCCTCTCCCCCCCCCCAACCATGCTGCTCCCCAGCATCTCTCTATCTCCCTCCCCCCCAGCCTCACCTCATACCAAACTTTCCCACTTTATCCACTTTGCCGCCAGTTTCTCCCCCGGCGTTGCTGCAGCTGACGGGTATGGAGCAGCCTCTCCACCCCCCAGCTTTGCCTCCCCCTACCTGTGCCCCCCACCCCCCCCCCCCGTTTTCCTCTTTGTTGCGCCAAATATCCACGTTACCATTCTACCCCATTTTACCCAGCTTCCCCATATCTCTGGGCTGACCCTCGACGGGTCCCCAAGAATACCCACTTACCCCATTTTGTCCAATGGGAGGGTGATTCCCGCCCATCGATTGATTGCGATCAGTCGGCTGCCTGAGTAGGTTTTACCTGAATTAACAGGATAACCCAGGGTCAGCTAGAGAGCGTTATCCCTTCTCCTGTGGCGCGGGTGAAGGTCCTTGGACCCGATCTCTATCCACATGTCCTTGATTGGACTACGCCCCTCAGCTGGTGGTATTACTCCTTCCGCGATGCCCATCTTGCCCTGGATGGAGTAAAGGAGGGGGTGGATTTTATGACCTACTCTTGAGGTACACCAAAAAAAAAAAAAAGCACCAAACTTGCGACAACTTCTGAGGGCGGCCGACAAGGAGGGGAGGAGACCGGGCGTAACGTCGCCATTGCTGACGTCATTCAGGTGAGCGACGAAGAGGGAGGGGAAGTCGTGCGACGAGGAGGGAGAGAGCGACGAGGGAGGAGGAGGGCGGCTGACGAGGGAGGGGGGAGGCCGGGCGACGAGGGAGGGGGGGAGGGCGACTGAAGG
>SZWC01019669.1:29972-48509 GCA_023375785.1 Penium margaritaceum
AAGAGGGAGTGGGAGAGGGTGGGTGAAGAGGAGGGGGGAAGGTGGGCGACGAGGGAGGGGGGAGGGCGGGTGCAGAGGAGGTGGGAGGACGGGTGATGAGGGAGGAGGAGGGCGGCCGACGAGGGAGGGGGGGAGGGCGGGTGAAGAGGAGGGGGGTAGGGCTGTTAGATCGGATCGGATATCCGATCCGATCTGAACATTGATCCAAAATCCGATCCGAAACCGATCCGATCCGGTGTCGGTTTGGATTCGGATCAGCAATGTTCGGATCGGATCGGATTCGGATATTTGCCGAGAAAGTTCGGATTGGTTCGGATACAATCCGAACCGAACCGAACTTGACATGCTCATATGTTCGGTTTAATGTTCGGATTAATGTTCGGTTTCATGTTCGGATTAATGTTCGGTTTCATGTTCAGATTAATGTTCGGTTTAATGTTCGGATTGGTTTCGGATTGCATCTGGAACTGACCGAAACCGGCTCTCATGTCAGCCAAAAACGTGCACACTCATGAATGTGACTTCAATTTTTGGAATAGAGGTCACAAAATGAACAGAAGCATTGAAATCCGAACTTTGATGACACCTATCTGAACATATCCGACATTATCCGAACATAATACTCGTTATCCGAACAAATCCGAACTTTGTACATCGGTTCGGATCGGTTTCGGATATTCTTGGGAAATGATCGGATCGGATCAGATCTGAAACCGAACTTGAAGTTCGGTTTCAGATCGGATTCGGATTCTAAAGATCGGATTCGGATATATCCGATCCGAATCCGATTTAACAGCCCTAGAGGGGGGAAGGTGGGCGACGAGGGAGGGGGGAGGGCGGATGAAGAGGATATGGGAGGGCGTGTGATGAGGGAGGAGGAGGGCGGCTGACGAGGGAGGGAGGGAGGGCGGATGAAGAGGATATGGGAGGGCGTGTGATGAGGGAGGAGGAGGGCGGCTGACGAGGGAGGGAGGGAGGGCGGATGAAGAGGATATGGGAGGGCGTGTGATGAGGGAGGAGGAGGGCGGCTGACGAGGGAGGGAGGGAGGGCGGATGAAGAGGATATGGGAGGGCGTGTGATGAGGGAGGAGGAGGGCGGCTGACGAGGGAGGGAGGGAGGGCGGATGAAGAGGATATGGGAGGGCGTGTGATGAGGGAGGAGGAGGGCGGCTGACGAGGGAGGGAGGGAGGGCGGATGAAGAGGATGGGGGAGGCTAGCCGACGAGGGGGGGGAGGGTGGTCAATGAGGAGGGGGGAGGGCGGGCGACGAGGGAGGGGGGAGGGCGGGTGAAGAGGAGGGGGGTAGGGCTGTTAGATCGGATCGGATATCCGATCCGATCTGAACATTGATCCAAAATCCGATCCGAAACCGATCCGATCCGGTGTCGGTTTGGATTCGGATCAGCAATGTTCGGATCGGATCCGATTCGGATATTTGCCGAGAAAGTTCGGATCGAACCGAACCGAACTTGACATGCTCATATGTTCGGTTTAATGTTCGGATTAATGTCCGTTTTCATGTTCGGATTAATGCTCGGTTTAATGTTCGGATTGGTTTCGGATTGCATCTGGAACTGACCGAAACCGGCTCTCATGTGAGCCGAAAACGTGCACACTCATGAATGTGACTTCAATTTTTGGAATAGAGGTCACAAAATGAACAGAAGCATTGAAATCCGAACTTTGATGACACCTATATGAACATATCCGAAAACATCCGAACTTATCTGAACATATCCGACATTATCCAAACATAATACTCGTTATCCGAACAAATCCGAACTTTGTACATCGGTTCGGATCGGTTTCGGATATTCTTGGGAAATGATCGGATCGGATCGGATCTGAAACCGAACTTGAAGTTCGGTTTCAGATCGGATTCGGATTCTAAAGATCGGATTCGGATACATCCAATCCGAATCCGATTTAACAGCCCTAGAGGGGGGAAGGTGGACGACGAGGGAGGGGGAGGGCGGATGAAGAGGAGATGGGAGGGCGTGTGATGAGGGAGGAGGAGGGCGGCAGACAAGGGAGGGAGGGAGAGTGGGCAAAAAAGATGAGGGAGGCCAGCCGACAAGGGGGGGGAGGGTGGTCAATGAGGAGGGGGGAGGGCGGGTGAAGAGGAGGTGGGAGGGTGGGTGATGAGGGAGGAGGAGGGTGGGCGACGAGGGAGGGGGGAAGGGCGGGTGAAGAGGAGGTGGGAAGGTGGGCGACGAGGGAGGGGGGAGGGCAGGTGAAGAGGAGGTGGGAGGGTGGGTGATGAGGGAGGAGGAGAGTGGCCAAAGAGGGAGGATGAGGGAGATTGATGAGGATGGGAGGAGGGCGGATGATGAGGGAGGGGGGAGGGTGGGGGTAGAGAAGGGGGGAGCACGACAGATGCACTGTGCATGTTTATGCATATGCATATGCATCCGCAAATGCATATGCATCCACAAATGCATATGCATCCGCAAATGCATATGCATACGGTCGTTGTGGTTGTGTGTTGCGTGCAACTTCAATTTGCGCTATGGTGGAAGCCCATCGAAGCAAAGGGAAAACAAATTTTGGCCCATTGGGGCCAGGGAAACTATGCCGGATTTTTTTCCGGCATACGGTTTTGCATGTGCACATGCATATGCACATGCTCTGTGCACAGCACATATGCGCATGCAAATGTGCCTCTTCATTTCAGTGTGCACTTGGTATGTGCGCAAGTACTAGCATATGCATGTGCACATGGATATGCAGATGCGTATTTGCCTATACATCCGCATATGCAAAGGAGTTTCCATGGGCACATGCATGTGCATACGCATATGCATATGCATACGCATGTGTAAACATATTCAATGTGGGATAGCATGTCCATCTACAGTCCTCCCTTCCATCACATTTGTAACGGTGTAGATTGTGCAAAGTAGACGGCAACATGAGCCACGCGGAAGACAATGCAGAACGAATTCACAAAGGAATGACTCGTTTGGAAAATGTCTTCGAAGGGAGTGATGAAGATTGTGAGGAGATTGGAGAAGGTGGAGAGGGGGACCTGGTCAACGATGCCGGGCAAAGCGGCAGAGAAACTACGGTGGATGAGGAGGGACAAACTCAAGAAGGACTGGAGGATGTTGTGGAGGGCGAGGGGGCTGGGGTGATTACTCAAGACCCTGCTGTAGGTGAAGATGGCACGGGCAATGCACCGGTCGGGGCAATGAAAACACGTCACATCTTTGTATCGCCTAGTGTTGCATCGACCTTTGCTGCCCGTGTACCGATTTCATTGGGATGTAGTGTGGTGAATCTGGCATGGACGATGCCAAGGGTGGACATGCGACATGGAAGCCCACCTAGACACAGCAGGCAGGAAAAAGTGATAGCTTTAGGGGACACTTTCACGACAAAGGAGGCACAAGATGCGGTTTTTGGAGCGGGCAGCAAATACTCGTGGTGTACCAAGATAAAACGGTAAGGGGTCACGTGCACATGCATGTCCATATGCAATGTGTTGTAACGTCATGTACACATGCAATTCTTCTCTTGCATGCTTTGTACACTGGTTATGTGTGAGGGGGTTGGTTACAGCTCGGCGAGGGGTTGACGATCGTGAGCGGGATACGGCATGTCGACGTAGTGTATGGAACATTATGCCAAGATTTGTTCTTTCATTCTTGTATGTCTTTGTGTGTGTATGTTTTGTTCCCATACGTACGTGGCAGCTCCGATACGACATCTTTCACAATAGTGTGCCGCAACGCGGACGACAAGAACAAGTGTCCCTTCAATGTCCGAGTTAGCCTGCAAAAAAAGACACAACTGTGGGAGGTGGTGAACTTGAACACCGAGCACAGTTGCGTTGTGATGACAATGAGAGGGCACCCATCGCGGCGTGTTGACTATGTGTCCACACTCATTGCCGGCACAATGCACGCCGATGTCAAAACGCAAATCACCGCACTTCGTCATGTCGCCGAGGCTACGATTGGTGGTGGAGTGAAGGTCCCATACGTCACGGTTCAACGCGCAAGGAAGCAACTTCTCAAGAAGCACTTGGGAGATTCGGAGAAAGTATGGGAACTTTTCAAACCCTTCATCGATGCAGTGCGTACTCTTCACACGTGCACTCTTACACAACGTACATACATACACAATCACCTATGCATGGTCATGTGCATATGAACATGCATATATATGTGCAAACTGAATATGCACATGCATTTGCATATGCGCATGCCTATGCATGTGCAAATGCATGTGCATGTGCATATGCATATGCANGATGAGGATGGGAGGAGGGCGGATGATGAGGGAGGGGGGAGGGTGGGGGTAGAGAAGGGGGGAGCACGACAGATGCACTGTGCATGTTTATGCATATGCATATGCATCCGCAAATGCATATGCATCCGCAAATGCATATGCATCCGCAAATGCATATGCATACGGTCGTTGTGGTTGTGTGTTACGTGCAGCTTCAATTTGCGCTATGGTGGAAGCCCATCGAAGCAAAGGGAAAACAAATTTTGGCCCAGTGGGGCCAGGGAAACTATGCCGGATTTTTTTCTGGCATACGGTTTTGCATGTGCACATGCATATACACATGCTCTGTGCACAGCACATATGCGCATGCAAATGTGCCTCTTCATTTCAGTGTGCACTTGGTATGTGCGCAAGTACTAGAATATGCATGTGCACATGGATATGCAGATGTGTATTTGCCTGTACATCCGCATATGCAAAGGAGTTTCCATGGGCACATGCATATGCATACGCATATGCATATGCATACGCATGCGTAAACATATTCAATGTGGGATAGCATGTCCATCTATAGTCCTCCCTTCCATCACATTTGTAACGGTGTGGATTGTGCAAAGTAGACGGCAACATGAGCCACGCGGAAGACAATGCAGAACGAATTCACAAAGGAATGACTCGTTTGGACAATGTCTTCGAAGGGAGTGATGAAGATTGTGAGGAGATTGGAGAAGGTGGAGAGGGGGACCTGGTCAACGATGCCGGGCAAAGCGGCAGAGAAACTACGGTGGATGAGGAGGGACAAACTCAAGAAGGACTGGAGGATGTTGTGGAGGGCGAGGGGGCTGGGGTGATTACTCAAGACCCTGCTGTAGGTGAAGATGGCACGGGCAATGCACCGGTCGGGGCAATGAAAACACGTCACATCTTTGTATCGCCTAGTGTTGCATCGACCTTTGCTGCCCGTGTACCGATTTCATTGGGATGTAGTGNTGCAGATGCACCTGAATATGCATATGCATATGTACATGAATATGCATATACATTTGCACCTGAGCATATGCATATGCATATGCATATTCATTTGCAACTGAGCATATG
Organism: Penium margaritaceum; assembly: GCA_023375785.1. NCBI lineage: Eukaryota > Viridiplantae > Streptophyta > Zygnematophyceae > Desmidiales > Peniaceae > Penium > Penium margaritaceum. The sequence goes on from SZWC01019669.1 coordinate 35,304, forward strand.
CATATGCATATGCATATGTATATGCATATGCGTTTGCATATGCATTTGCATATGCATGTGCATATCCATATGCATATTCAGGTGGTAATATGCACGTACATATATGCATGTGCATATGCATATGCATATGCATATTCAGGTGGTAATATGCATATGCAGTTGCAGATGCATATGCATATGCATATGCATATGCATTTGCAAATGCATTTGCAAATGCAAATGCATGCACATATGCAAATGCATATGCATATGCACATGCATATGCATATGCACCTGAATATGCATATGCATATGCATATGCACCTGAATATGCATAGGCACATGCATATGCTTATGCATATTCAGGTGGTAATATGCATATGCACATTCATATGCACATGCATATGCATATGCATATGCATATGCGTTTGCATATGCATTTGCATATGCATGTGCATATCCATATGCATATTCAGGTGGTAATATGCACGTACATATATGCATATGCATATGCACCTGAATATGCATAGGCACATGCATATGCTTATGCATATTCAGGTGGTAATATGCATATGCACATTCATATGCACATGCATATGCATATGCATATGCATATGCGTTTGCATATGCATTTGCATATGCAAATGCATGCGCATATGCATATGCATGTGTAGTTGTATGTGCATGTTCAGATGCATATGCGTATGCATATGCACAAGCACATGCATATGCATCGGCAGATGCATATGCATATGCATATGCATATGCATATTCAGGTGCATATGCACATGCATACTCAGGTGTGTATACAAATGTATGAGCATATGCATATGCCTGTGCATAGGCATATGCATTTGCATATGCATATGCTCAGATGCAAATGAATATGCATATGCATATGCAAATGAATATGCATCTATGTTAACCTCGACCTTCGACCGGGTGCACCCGGTCGAAGGTCGCATGGTCGCGACCTGGTCGCCGGTCGAGGTCGCGACCAGGCCCCCCCCCTGAGCAGTTAGCCAAAATTTGGCTCTGCTGGGAGCGGATCTGGGGGTTTGAACCAGGGACCTCCCACTTCGCAACCCCCTGGACACCAGAAGACACCATTTTTTGGGGGATTGCAGTTCGCGACCAAAAGTGCATTTTTTTTCCTTTTTCTTTTTTTTTTTTCTCCAACTTTTCCAGTTTCCAAGCCCCTGTTTTTGTGAATCCAAGTTTCATTTTGGACCTTCTCTTCTCAAAGTACACTTGCAACAAGAGTGAAATATTGAACATGCAATAACCAGGGGATGACATGAATGAAAGTCCACTCTTTATGCATAGATGCAATGTACATACATGAAAGTAGGGGTGTGCAAAGTTTCAGGCCATTCTGAGAACTTTTTGTGTCTGTCGACCTTCGACCGTCGACCTCTTGGCCCATCTGGTCTCCATCGACCGTCGACCTCGACCGTCGACCATCGACCGGGGAGGTTAACATGGATATGCATGTGCATATGCATATGAATATGAACATGCATATGCATTTGCAAATGCAGATGCATATTCAGATGCAGATGCATATGCATATTCAGGTGCATATGCATATGCATGTGCAAATGCATATGCATGCACATTATGCATGTGCGTATGCATATGCATATGCAGGTGCATATGCAAACGCATATGCATATGCATGTGCACATGCATATGCATATGCATGCACATTATGCATGTGCATATGCATATGCATATTCAAGTGCATATGCAAACGCATATGCATATGCATGTGCAGATGCATGTGCAAACGCATATGCATATGCACCTGCATATGCATATGCACATGCTTATGCATGTGCATATGCATATGACCACCTGAATATGCATATGACCACCTGAAAATGCTCATGCTCAACTGGAATGTTGTCTTGGATCTCTTTGCCTCACATTGCTCCAAATCCCTCTCATCCCTCTATGCATTTACTCCGGATCTCTCTCATCGCTCTAACTTTTGTCTATTTCTCTCCAGTTTCTTGTTGCTCTGAGATGCCAACCCCTCTCATTTATGCGTTTGCATATTCAGGTGCATATGCGTTTGCATATGCACCTGAATATGCATATGCATTTGCACATGAATATGTAAATGCATATGAGTTTGCATATTCAGGTGCATATGTGTTTGCATATGCACCTGAATATGCATATGCATTTGCACCTGAATATGCAAATGCATATGCGTTTGCATATTCAGGTGCATATTCATGTGCATATGCATGTGCATATGCATCTTCATATGCGTTTGCATATTCAGGTGCATATTCATGTGCAAATGCATATGCATTTGCACGTGAATGTGCAAATGCATATGCGTATGCATATTCAGGTGCACACGCATATGCATATGCACCTGAATATGTTTATGCATTTGCACATACATATGCATTTGCTCATGGTCATGTGCATATGCACATGCATATGCATATGCATTTGCAGATGCTCCTGAATATGCATATGCATATTCACCTAAAAATGCATGTGCATATGCATATCCACATGCATATGCACCTGAATATGCATGTACGTTAGCATATGCACTTGAATATGCATATGCACCTGAATATGCATATGCGTTTGCATATGCACCTGATCATGCATATGCATATGAATGTGCACATGCATGTGCAAATACACATGCATATGCATCTGAACTTGAACCGATTGCATGTGCACATGCTCATCCATGTGCATCTACTTATGCATATGCATTACATGATGTGTACTTTGTGCAGATCATCCGACAAGACCCAGAGGCTGTAAGAGATGTAGAGAGTGTTCAAGGGCATTTCCATCGCGCGCTCATCATCCCCGGTGCGACAAAGAATGTGGTAGATTGTGGGAGACTGTTTGTCGCAGTTGACTGGACATTCATGAAAGGCAATGACAGTGGCGTGTTGTTGATGGCAACCACCTTGGATGCCAACAACCATATTGTCCCACTGATGATGGCATTAGTGCCAAGTGAGGACAAGGAAAACTGGTCCTGGTTTGCAAAGAAGTTGGGAGAGACGTTTGGGATCCTACGGGACCAAACCGTGGTCATTCTGTCAGATAGACATGCAGGCATCATTCATGCCGTGCGAGATGAGCTGCCAAAGGCAAAACATGCTCAATGTGCATGGCACATTGGGAGAAATGTGAAGAACCGCTATGGTGTTGGAGCCCAAAGAGTCTTTTGGAGGCTTGTATATGCACAGACCATAGAGGAGTGGCAAGCAGCTGCAAAGGAGATGGATGCTCCGAGTCCGAATGCACTTGAGTATGTGCTTGGGCGTGGCCCGAGAGCACATGAGGGACTGGCTCCTGAACATTGGAACTGTCTACACTTTCCCCTTCCTCGATACGGTCATGTGACCTCAAACATCATGGAGAGCTTGAAATCTGCACTAAGATGCGGACGTACCCTACCTCCTTTCCATTGTTTCGTCCGGGTATGGGAGTATTGGCATGGATTGATAAATGCAAGATGTCGAGAAGCTCAGGCTTACAGTGGGGAGCTAGCCCCAAAGGCATAGGAGATGTACAACCGGTGATTGGAGTTGGTGTCTGGGTATGTGCTGAGGAACGAGGTGGTACCAGATTGTCGAGCTGTTGTGACGAGGAAAAAACACGGGTCAAAGCCGCGGATTGCGGATCTGGACAAAATGTCATGCACGTGTGGTATCTATCAAGAGCATCTCTTCCCCTGCGTCCATGCGGTAACATACATGTTGCATGTCATTGGGAAGAAAGTCAGCGATGTGTACCATCCGGCATACCTTGCATTTTCTTGGAAGCAGATGTACAACGGTTCCCTCCCCCCCGTAATGTACAAGGAACTAGTGCCACAGGATGGGTTTTCACCACCGGTGCCCAAGGAGAAAGAGGCTGGAAGGCCTCCTACAGCTCGGAGGGAGGCAAAAAGGGCCAAGTACAATAGGAAGAGGAGGTGTTTCACGTGTAATGCACAAGGTCATGTAGAACGTGATTGTCCATCGCGACTTCCTCATGGAAGTCGTCCTGCAAGTGTTGCAATGGGGCATGAACAACATGTGCGACGCGACGTCAAAGTCGCACAGCGTCAACAACGGGTGAGACCTCCACCACACCTACAATGGCAACACCCACAGCTGCAAATGGAGCCCCCACTTTAGTCGTTATACATCCTCCAACAGTACCCTCTACATCAGCCCCTCCCCCACCAGCATTGAAACGACGTGTTATAACACCGGAAGCGCTCCTTGAGGAGCGTCAACACCTCTAACACATGTTGAGCGACCATACAAAGGTGTGTACAAAATGATAGTTGTACCTCGTGTACTCAACACCCACCCACTCATCATTTCTTTTGCTATTTCAAGCACCTTCATGTTCCCTATGACGCCAAAGCATAGTCTGGTTTGTCATGTAAATTGTCTTGTAAATTGCTTCCTCTTATGTCCATCATACACCATGACCATGTACACTTGGTCACCATGTACACTTGGTCACATGCCGATGAACTTGTACCACGCTCTTACACAGCACTTCGCTTTCATGTTAAGCCTGCCACCCACTCCCTCCCCCCTCCACCCCCATGTCTTGGTTGTGAAGACCCGAGTGTCGTGGTACCAGGAATCAAGAAGAAGGGCGGAACAAGGACATTCAGAGAACAAGCAACCCGGTCCACAACAGCAGGGAAGCGATGGGGAAGGACGTCGGGAAGCTCCTCAGCATGTACCAACAAAAGATCAACATGTTGAGGAGCAGAATACAACAGAACGGTGTCCAACGGAGGAGCACGCCACGAGGGAAGATGTAGTGAATGAGCAACCGACGTTGGCCGATCTTGTGCATCGAGTCCCTGATATGGATCCTCTGTCACAGACAACGAATGAGGAGGGAGGACCTTCTGTAAGACTAGGACCAGAGGCACATCAGTTGTACCCTGGGGGATGCTTTCGACGGGTGGCGAGAGTAATGGAGCAACAGCGATGACGTGGACGAAGAAAGGGAAAGACAAGTGTGGAGCCAAGGGCATGTATGGTAGGTAATGGGAGTGAAGGGGTGGTTGCGGAGCGTGTGAGCCGTGATCAACAACGGCAAGCTCGCCAACGACGCGTAGCTATTATGCGTTCGCGACGTATGGCGAGGCCGTACATTCCATAGATGTGTGCATAGTGAGTTTGTTTCCACACTGTCATGTAGAACCGGATGCTGAACCTCATGTCGACACATCTTTACAGAGCACATAACGACTTGTCATGTGTTGATGCATTACGATACCTGTGGTTGTTTAACACGTTCCATGTTAGTTGCATACGGATCATCATTGTGTTGGGTAAGTCAATGCAAGATGAAAAATGGTAAGTCAATCTTACACTTATGCTTCACCTTCATGAGATTGGACGACTGGGTTCGTTTCATTGCCTAAACCCTTGAGAGGACAAGAGTGTAATTTTTTAATCTAGGCGCCTCCATTTCTTTCATACGCATATAATTGAGACATTACAATGGATACCTTTGTACTCACACTATAAACATACAAGGAACTACCTTCGTCCATTAGAATGAGTATTCAACATACATGGTTTAGATTTTTTTTTCTAAATTGTCATGTATAAATGACACGTAATTCCACGCCATTCCTAGCACCAACCTCAATAGAAGAAGAAGCATAAAGAAAAACAATGATCCCCCTAAACGATATATAAGAAGGGGTCTGGAGTGAGGAAAATGTAATTTAAAATTTCAAACCAGGGGGTCATTATGATGTGCACGTTAAAAGACACAACATGTGAAAATTTGACGTTAATATATGCCATGTGTGAAAAGTTACTACTTGTGGGTATTTTTGAAAAGTGTCATATTTGTATGCTCTTACATAGTGTGCCATTTTTGACTGCCCGCCCAAAAACGACGTCGTTCTAGTGTTTTTGACAAAGAGTGCGGAGTAGAAGAGGTTGACAGCAACTTCAAGCGATAGATTAAATGGTAAGGAAAACCGAGGGTGCGTTTTGTCAAACTGAGAAGACCATATGCGATGTTTTCAAAAACCTCGCAAAAGAATGACACTTAAGTTCTAAAATGAGAGAAATATGAGAATAGAGGCACTTTCTATATAACTGTTTCGATGGATTGTATGCTGATGTGGCGCAACCAAGGAGAAGGTGTCATTTCTGAGTGCCCTTTCGGAAATTGTCACATCTACTTTTCGTCATTTTTGTGTGCCCCTCCGAAAGTTGGTCATTTCTGTGTGCTCTTCCAAAAATTCGTCATATATGCGTGCCCTGCCAGAATGTCGTCAATTTTGTATGCCCTGCTACAGAGTCGTCATTTTTGTGTGCCCCTACGACCAGTCGTCATTTCTGCGTGCCCTTTTCAAAACCACGCTAATTTTGCGTTTTCCTCGCTAATGAAGTAATTGACTTTCAGCCAACGAACTGCCATCGTCCTGCCTTGCCAGTCGTGCCTTCTTTGTGCCTTTCCGTGCGAAGGGTTGCATCGCGGCGTCGGACGTGATGGCGCTCGCTGCTATTGGAGGAGCGCCCTTCGCTGCAGCACGAATGTCCAGTGCTGCCCCGGCCCCCACTGCAAACGGCGCTGCAAGCTGCGCTGAGGGGCTTGCCTGTGTCTGCTGGAAGGTGNTGCATATGCATATGCACATGCACATGCATTTGCAGATGCACCTGAATATGCATATGCATATGTACATGAATATGCATATGCATTTGCACCTGAGCATATGCATATGCATATGCATATGCATATTCATTTGCAACTGAGCATATGCATATGCATATGCATATGTATATGCATATGCGTTTGCTTATGCATTTGCATATGCATGTGCATATCCATATGCATATTCAGGTGGTATTATGCATGTACATATATGCATGTGCATATGCATATGCAGATGCATATTCAGGTGGTAATATGCATATGCAGATGCAGATGCATATGCATATGCATATGCATATGCATATGCATTTGCAAATGCATTTGCAAATGCAAATGCATGCACATATGCAAATGCATATGCATATGCAAATGCATATGCATATGCACATGCATATGCATATGCACCTGAATATGCATATGCATATGCATATGCACCTGAATATGCATAGGCACATGCATATGCTTATGCATATTCTGGTGGTAATATGCATATGCACATTCATATGCACATGCATATGCATATGCATATGCGTTTGCATATGCATTTGCATATGCAAATGCATGCACATATGCATATGCATATGCATGTGTAGTTGTATGTGCATGTTCAGATGCATATGCGTATGCATATGCACAAGTACATGCATATGCATCGGCAGATGCATATGCATATGCATATGCATATGCTCAGGTGCAAATGCATATGCATATTCAGGTGCATATACACATGCATATTCAGGTGTGTATACAAATGTATGAGCATATGCATATGCCTATGCATAGGCATATGCATTTGCATATGCATATGCTCAGATGCAAATGAATATGCATATGCATACGCAAATGAATGTGCATCTATGTTAACCTCGACCTTCGACCGGGTGCACCCGGTCGAAGGTCGCATGGTCGCGACCTGGTCGCCGGTCGAGGTCGCGACCAGGCCCCCCCCCCTGAGCAGTTAGCCAAAATTTGGCTCTGCTGGGTGCGGATCTGGGGGTTTGAACCAGGGACCTCCCACTTCGCAACCCCCAGGACACCAAAAGACACCATTTTTGGGGGGATTGCAGTTCGCGACCAAAAGTGCATTTTTTTTTTCCTTTTTCTTTTTTTTTCCTCCAACTTTTCCAGTTTCCAAGCCGTTGTTTTTGTGAATCCAAGTTGCATTTTGGACCTTCTCTTCTCAAAGTACACTTGCAACAAGAGTGAAGTATTGAACATGCAATAACTAGGGGATGACATGAATGAAAGTCCACTTTTTATGCATAGATGCAATGTACATACATGAAAGTAGGGGTGTGTAAAGTTTCAGGCCATTCTGAGAACTTTTTGTGTCTGTCGACCTTCGACCGTCGACCTCTTGGCCTATCTGGTCTCCATCGACCGTCGACCTCGACCGTCGACCATCGACCGGGGAGGTTAACATAGATATGCATGTGCATATGCATATGAATATGAATATGCATATGCATTTGCAAATGCAGATGCATATTCAGATGCAGATGCATATGCATATTCAGGTGCATATGCATATGCATGTGCAAATGCATATGCATGCACATTATGCATGTGCGTGTGCATATGCATATGCAGGTGCATATGCAAACGCATATGTAGGTGCATATGCAAACGCATATGCATATGCATGTGCATATGCATATGCATATGCATGCACATTATGCATGTGCATATGCATATGCATATTCAAGTGCATATGCAAACGCATATGCATATGCATGTGCAGATGCATGTGCAAACGCAAATGCATATGCACCTGCATATGCATATGCACATGCATATGCATGTGCATATGCATATGACCACCTGAATATGCATATGACCACCTGAAAATGCTCATGCTCAACTGGACTGTTGTCTTGGATCTCTTCGCCTCACATCGCTCCAAATCCCTCTCATCCCTCTATGCATTTACTCCGGATCTCTCTCATCGCTCTAACTCTTGTCCATTTCTCTCCAGTTTCTTGTTGCTCTGAGATGCCGACCCCTCTCATTTATGCGTTTGCATATTCAGGTGCATATGCATCTGCATATGCACCTGAATATGCATATGCATTTGCACATGAATATGTAAATGCATATGAGTTTGCATATTCAGGCGCATATGTGTTTGCATATGGACCTGAATATGCATATGCCTTTGCACCTGAATATGCAAATGCATATGCGTTTGCATATTCATGTGCATATTCATGTGCATATGCATGTGCATATGAATATTCATATGCGTTTGCATATTCAGGTGCATATTTGTGTGCAAATGCATATGCATTTGCACATGAATGTGCAAATGCATATGCGTATGCATATTCAGGTGCACACGCATATGCATATGCACCTGAATATGTTTATGCATTTGCACATACATATGCATTTTCTCATGGTCATGTGCATATGCACATGCATATGCATATGCATTTGCAGATGCACCTGAATATGCATATGCATATTCACCTAAAAATGCATGTGCATATGCATATCCACATGCATATGCACCTGAATATGCATGTACGTTAGCATATGCACTTGAATATGCATATGCACCTGAATATGCATATGCGTTTGCATATGCACCTGATCATGCATATGCATATGAATGTGCACATGCATGTGCAAATACACATGCATATGCATCTGAACTTGAACCGATTTCATTTGCACATGCTCATCCATGTGCATCTGCTTATGCATATGCATTACATGATGTGTACTTTGTGCAGATCATCCGACAAGACCCAGAGGCTGTAAGAGATGTAGAGAGTGTTCAAGGGCATTTCCATCGCGCGTTCATCATCCCCGGTGCGACAAAGAATGTGGTAGATTGTGGGAGACTGTTTGTCGCAGTTGACTGGACATTCATGAAAGTCAATGACAGTGGCGTGTTGTTGATGGCAACCACCTTGGATGCCAACAACCATATTGTCCCACTGATGATGGCATTAGTGCCAAGTGAGGACAAGGAAAACTGGTCCTGGTTTGCAAAGAAGTTGGGAGAGACGTTTGGGATCCTACGGGACCAAACCGTGGTCATTCTGTCAGATAGACATGCAGGCATCATTCATGCCGTGCGAGATGAGCTGCCAAAGGCGAAACATGCTCAATGTGCATGGCACATTGGGAGAAATGTGAAGGACCGCTATGGTGTTGGAGCCCAAAGAGTCTTTTGGAGGCTTGTATATGCACAGACCATAGAGGAGTGGCAAGCAGCTGCAAAGGAGATGGATGCTCCGAGTCCGGATGCACTTGAGTATGTGCTTGGGCGTGGCCCGAGAGCACATGAGGGACTGGCTCCTGAACATTGGAACTGTCTACACTTTCCCCTTCCTCGATACGGTCATGTGACCTCAAACATCATGGAGAGCTTGAACTCTGCACTGAGATGCGGACGTACCCTACCTCCTTTCCATTGTTTCGTCCGGGTATGGGAGTATTGGCATGGATTGATAAATGCAAGATGTCGAGAAGCTCAGGCTTACAGTGGGGAGCTAGCCCCAAAGGCATAGGAGATGTACAACCGGTGATTGGAGTTGGTGTCTGGGTATGTGCTGAGGAACGAGGTGGTACCAGATTGTCGAGTTGTTGTGACGAGGAAAAAACACGGGTCAAAGCCGCGGATTGTGGATCTAGACAAAATGTCATGCACGTGTGGTGTCTATCAAGAGCATCTCTTCCCCTGCGTCCATGCGGTAACATACCTGTTACATGTCATTGGGAAGAAAGTCAGCGATGTGTACCATCCGGCATACCTTGCATTTTCTTGGAAGCAGATGTACAACGGTTCCCTCCCCCCCGTAATGTACAAGGAACTAGTGCCACAGGATGGGTTTTCACCACCGGTGCCCAAGGAGAAAGAGGTTGGAAGGCCTCCTACAGCTCGGAGGGAGGCAAAAAGGGCCAAGTACAACAGGAAGAGGAGGTGTTTCACGTGCAATGCATAGGGTCATGTAGAACGTGATTGTCCATCGCGACTTCCTCATGGAAGTCGTCCTGCAAGTGTTGCAACGGGGCATGAACAACATGTGCGACGCGACGTCAAAGTCGCACAGCGTCAACAACGGGTGAGACCTCCATCACACCTACAATGGCAACACCCACAGCTGCAAATGGAGCCCCCACTTCAGTCGTTATACATCCTCCAGCAGTACCCTCTACATCAGCCCCTCCCCCACCAGCATTGAGACGACGTGTTATAACACCAGAAGCGCTCCTTGAGGAGCGTCAACACCTCTAACACATGTTGAGCGACCATTCAAAGGTGTGTACAAAATGATAGTTGTACCTCATGTACTCAACACCCACCCACTCATCATTTCTTTCGCTATTTCAAGCACCTTCATGTTCCCTATGACGCCAAAGCATAGTCTGGTTTGTCATGTAAACTGTCTTGTAAATTGCTTCCTCTTATGTCCATCATACACCATGACCATGTACACTTGGTCACCGTGTACACTTGGTCACATGCCGATGAACTTGTACCACGCTCCTACACAGCACTTCGCTTTCATGTTAAGCCTGCCACCCACTCCCTCCCCCCTCCACCCCCATGTCTTGGTTGTGAAGACCCGAGTGTCGTGGTACCAGGAATCAAGAAGAAGGGCGGAACAAGGACAGTCAGAGAACAAGCAACCCGGTCCACAGCAGCAGGGAAGCAATGGGGAAGGACGTCGGGAAGCTCCTCAGCATGTACCAACAGAAGATCAACATGTTGAGGAGCAGAATACAACAGAACGGTGTCCAACGGAGGAGCACGCCACGGGGGAAGATGTAGTGAATGAGCAACCGACGTTGGCCGATCTTGTGCATCGAGTCCCTGATATGGATCCTCTGTCACAGACAACGAATGAGGAGGGAGGACCTTCTGTAAGAATAGGACCAGAGGCACATCAGTTGTACCCTGGGGGATGCTTTCGACGGGTGGCGAGAGTAATGGAGCAACAGCGATGACGTGGACGAAGAAAGGGAAAGACAAGTGTGGAGCCAAGGGCATGTATGGTAGGTAATGGGAGTGAAGGGGTGGTTGCGGAGCGTGTGAGCCGTGATCAACAACGGCAAGCTCGCCAACGACGCGTAGCTATTATGCGTTCGCGACGTCTGGCGAGGCCGTACATTCCATAGATGTGTGCATAGTGAGTTTGTTTCCACCTTGTCATGTAGAACCGGATGCTGAACCTCATGTCGACACATCTTTACAGAGCACATAACGACTTGTCATGTGTTGATGCATTACGATACCTGTGGTTGTTTAACACGTTCCATGTTAGTTGCATACGGATCATCAATGTGTTGGGTAAGTCAATGCAAGATGAAAAATGGTAAGTCAGTTTTACACTTCTGCTTCACCTTTATGAGATTGGACGACTGGGTTCGTTTCATTGCCTAAACCCTTGAGAGGACAAGAGTGTAGTTTTTTAATCTAGGCGCCTCCATTTCTTTCATATGCATATAATTGAGACATTACAATGGATACCTCTGTACTCACACTATAAACATACAAGGAACTACCTTCGTCCATTAGAATGACTATTCAACATATATGGTTTAGATTTTTTTTTCTAAATTGTCATGTATAAATGACACGTAATTCCACGCCATTCCTAGCACCAACCTCAATAGAAGAAGAAGCATCAAGAAAAATAATGATCCCCCTAAACGATATATAAGAAGGGGTCTGGAGTGAGGAAAATGTAATTTAAAATTTCAAACCAGGGGGTCATTACGATTTGCACGTTAAAAGACACAACATGTGAAAATTTGACGTTAATATATGCCATGTGTGAAAAGTTACGACTTGTGGGTATTTTTGAAAAGTGTCATATTTGTATGCTCTTACATAGTGTGCCATTTTTGACTGCCCGCCCAAAAACGACGTCGTTTTAGTGTTTTTGACAAAGAGTGCGGAGTAGAGGAGGTTGACGGCAACTTCAAGCGATAGATTAAATGGTCAGGAAAACCGAGGGTGCGTTTTGTCAAACTGAGAAGACCATATGCGATGTTTTCAAAAACCTCGCAAAAGAATGACACTTAAGTTCTAAAATGAGAGAAATATGAGAATAGAGGCACTTTCTATATAACTGTTTCGATGGACTGTATGCTGATGTGGCGCAACCAAGGAGAAGGTGTCATTTCTGAGTGCCCTTTCGGAAATTGTCACATCTACTTTTCATCATTTTTGCGTGCCCCTCCGAAAGCTGGTCATTTCTGTGTGCTCTTCCAAAAATTTGTCATATATGCGTGCCCTGCCAGAATGTCGTCAATTTTGCATGCCCTGCTACAGAGTCGTCATTTTTGTCTGCCCCTACGACCAGTCGTCATTTTTGCGTGCCCTTTTCAAAACCACGCTAATTTTGCGTTTTCCTCGCTAATGAAGTAATTGACTTTCAGCCAACGAACTGCCATCGTCCTGCCTTGCCAGTCGTGCCTTCTTTGTGCCTTTCCGTGCGAAGGGTTGCATCGCGGCGTCGGACGTGATGGCGCTCGCTGCTATTGGAGGAGCGCCCTTCGCTGCAGCACGAATGTCCAGTGCTGCCCCGG
>SZWC01019671.1:34500-44776 GCA_023375785.1 Penium margaritaceum
AGGAACCAGAACCCAGGTTTCCTGTTTGCGGAGTTGCTCAATTTCCTGGATGGCAGCACCTGTCCATTGAGCAGCGTCAGGCCGTTGCATGGCATCTTTGTAGGAAACAGGATCAACCACCTGTGTGACAAAGGCACAGTCCGCATCTTCAAGGGCAATAGTAGTTAGGTCTTTGAGTCCAGCGAGACGCGCAGAGCGACGCGGAGCAGCGGAGGGATCACAGTTGGCTGGCGCACGACTTTTGCCACGTAGAGCGATGGAGACCAGTGGAGGAGGAACATGAGGAACAATGGCTGGGAGAACCCCTGGGTGATCATCAGGTTCAGGATCCTGAGTAACTCGATCCGGGATGGATGCTATCTCAGGGAGAGTAACACCACTCGAAGAGTGGAGAATCTCAGTGATTGGTACAATTGTCTCCAGAGCCGGAGGAACAGACGTCCGTGTGCGATCAGACAGGCTTTCGTCAAACGTGACACTGCGGCTGCGGACGATAGTGCGTGTAGTAGGATCCCAAAGGCGGTAGATCTGCCCACTGTCTTCAAAACCCACCAGGACACATTTCTTGGTGTGAGGATCCAGCTTCCCACGGAGTTCTGGATGAATCCAGGAGTAGGCAGTGCAGCCAAAGATGCTGATGTGGCCGATGTCTGGGCGATGACTAGTCCATGCCTGAAATGGGATAGACTTGTAGTCCAATCTCCTGCAGGGTAAACAATTAGTGATGTAGGCTGCAGTGCTGATGGCTTCAGCCCAGAAACTTGGAGAAAGGCCAGAAGCGTGGAGAATTGTGCGGGCTTTGTCCAGAAGCGTCCTGTTCATGCGTTCAGCAATTCCATTTTGCTGAGGCGTCCTGGGGACAGTGCGTTGATGAGAGATGCCCTTGTTTTCAAAGAAGATCTGGAGGGTGGAGCAGATGAATTCTCCTCCATTGTCAGACCGGACAGCTTTGATGGTGCTGTTGGTTTCATTTTCCACCTTGCGTGTCCAGGAGATGATGAAGTCAGCTGCTTCATGCTTGTGGCGGAGAAAAAATACCCGGACAAAACGAGTGAAGTCGTCCACCAAAACCAAGAAATAATGCTTCCCAGACATGGAGCTGTCCTTGACATAGCACAGGTCTGTGTGAATGAGTTGGAGTCTGGTGGTGGTAGTGGTACCAACATGGCCGCTGAAGGTGTCTTGGCTTTGTTTGCCAGCAAGGCAACTCTCGCATATGACATCCTTATCATTGACAAGATCAGAAGGCAGGGAGTGGGCCAGAGATTGAGTAACCGTTTTGGAGATGCTGTCGTGGCCTGCATGGCCCAAACGAGCATGCCAGAGCTTGGCTGAGGAAGGTGGAGGCGCAGCTGCTGCTGCAGCTGGTGAGTCAGGGCCGCTGGTAGCGGCAAATGCCACTTCAGGCTGGTTGCTGTCAGCTGGTTTGTTGACTGTGGGAAGGATAGTGAGNCTTGGTACAGCCAGAGTCAATAATCCAGGCCAAAATGCCAGCAGTGATGAGATGAACGCTTTCCATTGTACACATTGCAATTTCGTCAAGTTCAACTTCAGCTGAACTGATGTTGGGACGGCTGCTGTTGATGGAGAGATCACCAGACGGTAGTGTGTTGTCTGCTGTAGAGCCAATAGTCGGTGTGATCGTAGTTGTATTTGAAATTCCACCACTCAGAGCCGCTACTACACCGGCAGCAAGGGATGAGATCATAGTTGGATCCAGTGCCAGAAGAGCCTGATGTTGTGGCAGGCGTGTCTTTTTGGGGCACATCCTGTTGATATGTCCTTTCTCTCCACAATGCCAGCACTGAACATGGGCCAGTGATCTGGTTCCAGGCCCACCAAAAGGTCTGTTGTTGCCTGAGCCTGAACCAGTTTGTCCTGTTTGATGTGAAGGGTACAACGGTAGATTTTGAACTTGCTGGTGCTGTTGCGTAGCCGAGTGAGAGCCCACTTGAGAATCATTCTTGTTGGAGTACCTGAAGCCTGAAAATCTGGCGGCAAGGGCATTGTCAGTTGAACCATTTTTAGCTGCCCATTTTTCCTCTTCTCGGATGAGAGTGTCACAAACTCTTTCCAATGTCAATTTGAAAGTGTTAGCCGTGATAACTCCCTGGTTCAATGATCCGCTGTTTGAGGACACTCCTTGAGAGCTGCTGCTGGAGCCCCCTTGAGAACTGCTGCTGCCATTTCCAGCGTTGGGATTCGGTTGCAAAGCTTGAATGGCTGTGTTCACAGCCGTTTCTACTACTGCGGAGAAATCGTGTCCTTGATTCTGGAGAGCCTCCATGGAGCTGATAGCATGTTCGAAGCGTGCTGGTAGGCTGCTGAGTAGTCTTGTTATGATGATGTCTTCAGGAACTTTGTCGTTCATGGCCAAAAGTCGTTCAACAAGAGTCTTGAGATGATTAATATGATCTTCAACTCTTCCTGCATCTTCCATGTGAAGTTTGTAAAACTGCTCCCACAGTCGGCATCGTTTGCTGAGTGTGACCTTGGCGTATCGGTCAGCCAGTTTTTTCCATGCCACTCTTGCATTCAGATCTGCGTTGCCTTCTCTCAAGATAGGTTTGAGTCGTTCTGAAACTTGCATTGCCAGGATAGCGAATGCCTGATCCTGACGTCGTCTCCATATCACTCTTTCTTCAGTTGTTGCTCCCGCTGCTAGGATTTCAGATGGTGGGTCGGAGACAACTCCCCACAGTCCTTTTGCCAGAAAAACCATCTTCATGTTGAAGGCCAACTCATGATAGTCATCGCCATCAAATGTAGTAAGGCAAAATGAGTCACCAAGTACACTCCCTGTAGCCATTTTGTCAGTTTTGTTCAAGATGCAGGATCGTTGGCAGGTCAGCTGCGCATTTTCCAGTGTCAGGCCAAGTCCAGGCTTTGACACAACCAGTCCTGAAGGTCGAAAACAGCGGTCCTGCTCTGATACCAAATGTTGAAATTGGTTGAGATCGTTTTAACCGCTGGAGACGTCAATCAGAACAGATGCGTAAGAAATATGACACCAGTCACCACGTTACTTCCTCTTGGATGAATTACCAAGGACCAGGTGACATTCAAGAGGTGAAACAAGTCACATAGAATTGTAGCCCAAGTAACTAGGAATCACTAGAAACAATTGAAGTACAAAATGGTCTAGTCTAGCCTAAATACCGCTGCTTCCACCACTTCGCTCTTGCGCTGCTGCTTTGTGCGCGTTGGTCCCCACATAGGACAATCAGGTGTTTTTGACTGCCAGCGCTGCCTTTGTCTTTGTGTGCGACGTTCTCCTCGCCTGAGCTTACTCGCTTCATCTCCATCGCACCGTTCATCCGATCTTTACATAGATTGTCGAGGCTTCGCTTTAGGAATGCAGGAGATGAATATGAAAAATTCGCAGACCGTCAATCAGGCGTGATCGACCATCCGCAATGCATGTTGGCTCGGCTGCTCGTGATCTAGAGTCCGAGAGGTGTCCGGTTTGCACTTGTATCTTGTTAGCATCGATGTGCCACATCAGCAGCATCTCGGTCTCGTAGTTCCGGAAGTCACCGCACACAATTGTGCATTCTTCGACGCAACATATAGTGGCGGTGCCTTATGTCATTATCGAAATACAGGTACCATGGGGCAGTGGAGGCATGGGACTACCCTCTCTACTGACCCCCCCCATACAGGCTGAGCAGATAGTAGTAGATGATATAGAGCACGGAGGGTTAAGGGAGAAAATGGTAGTTCTCCCCTAACCCTCTGTGGTTTTTGCCATTGGAACATATGCCCTTTTCAACATCTATGAGGCCCGATGATTTGTGCACGCACTTCACTCCATAGGATCAACGGCGGATTCGAGTCTATGCATCACCGAGGGCTGAGTCGTCTACCCGTTGGAGCAATAGCCACACATCTAGCCGCCACCCCTTTTGTTCTTTGAGCAGTCTTTGCTCCATTAGTGGAAACAACATTAGTAGCCACAGCGAGTCAGACTCCATTCTCCAAGCGTACTGTGGTGGTGCAGCTCATCCCGTCCGATCACGTTTGCTGATCCCGATGCCGTGCCCTTAAGGAGTGACAGTACCTACTAGCCTCATCCTCTCTCGTGATTTGGTCTTTACCACTGAGAGTAGGTGCCCTCCGCACCTATCCATCGTCCAGCGCATGAGATGAGTGCACGGACATTTGAGCAGGCGCCCTGCGCGTTTGCCTACTACTACTATGGTGATGGACGTCATGGTTGGCATCGCTGCTAGACGCACCCTTGCGGCTGGCATCCGCCTTGGCTTCAGCCTCGTTCAAGCATGCGTCCTCCACAGCATGCGAGTCCGCCAGCGTTGGTAGATTCCCTATCTGGACCTCTGGCAACCTTATTCACCGGGATCCACGGCGTGAGGTAGATGGTGTAGTGGCTTTGTGACCTTGTCGACACCGAGCATGCTTCTGCTACTAGTTCGTCGATGACCTCCTTGATCTCATCTCCTTCATCCTCTCCTCCTTCATCATCCGATGGTGTCCCTTCAGCTCCACCTGCCGGCTACTCCTAGGGGGCCACCATCCTTTCAATCCTCCACTCTCATGCGACCACGATGCCACTGGGCGATGACATGCCTTCATGTAGTCATTCGAATCATGTGTCCATGTGGTGTCAGTATCCGGGCTCCGCACGCTGTGCTTGTGCCAGTTTTGATACATCCTCCACCTCCTCGGTTTCTGTTGCTGTACCTCTGGAGGCGAAGTGAGGTTTCCGCGCATTGTCCATTGTGACCATAGGTACAGGAGTCGCACTCGTGCCAGGCCGTGGTTGACGAGCATCAGCTCAGGTAGATTCAGACGATACGGCGACTACACATGATGTGGAGTCTGATCCCGACATGGCATTCATGGTGGAGAATTGCGTGTCATCAAGCTTGACTTCCATGTCCGGGCTGGATCCGGATCGTCCGCTACAATAGGTAACGTCAAGAGCGCAGGCACGACGTCCCTGGGCGGTGCCACTCACGGCTCCGACCGGTGGCAGCCCATCGGTGGCACAGGAGTCCCTTACAGATCGGGATGCAACTACCAGACTTTTGGGGGAGAGTGTGTAGCAGACTCCCACCAGTCCGGCAGAGGTTGGAGTGCTTGGGATGTGCATGTCATCGAGGTCGGCATCTACGCTAGGACAAAAGCTGGACATTTTGCACCAGCAGCTTGCATCAGGAGTGTAGGTCTTGCGTGCCTGCGCGATGCCACTCGCGACTCCGACCGGTAGCGGCCTGGCGGTTGCACAGGAGTATCATGCGGATCGGGATGCCCCATACAGATGTCCGGAGGCATTGGCGCACATGACTCACATCAGTCTGATAGCCGTCGTAGTGCATGAGGAGAGTCGAATGGCTAGTCTTTTAGAGGTTGAGCCATTCTTGAGAGTAGCATTTCTAAGAGATGTCACTAGGACATGTTCTGCAATAGATACAGTAGGCTCCACCGTGTCATCTGCGCTACCTGAGGACCAGCTTCAGCATGAGGAGTTGTCCACGTTCCCGGAGTCTACAGGTTCCCATACACATGACGGAGCAGCGAGACACATGACGGAGTCAAATAGTGGTCTTCACTCCATCATCGAGTAGGTGGCAGCGTCCAACCTTCCCGGCGAGACGGTGCATGAGCGCCAGCTGCGCTTGGTGGTCGCCTTGACGAGTATTGTCAAGCTAGATTCCTGCAAACCTGCGTCCATTATGGCTGCAGTCAAGGATAGTGGAGCGGATTCATACACGCGGATGGAGTCACCTCGTCAGCAAGAGTTGAGTTATGCCCTCTCGTCTTCACCTGTTGGTGACCCTGCTGATCACATCGATGTTGAGAGTGGCATTACCTGTACGGACGAGATTTCCACATGCTCCACGGACTCCGATGACTCCTCCTTCTCCTTCTCTCTCTTGGCATGCAACCGCTCACGCACCGTCACGAGCAGAGATGCAGATGGAGCTGTACTCACGAGTTCTACAGTCTGCATGTGCAGCATCTAGTGAGGCAGAGTTTATCCTAAGCAAGGCAGACATGGGCCACCTCCACATGTACGAGGCACATTACGCTGACCTACTGGAGTGTGTAGTGATGCTGTAGCGGGAGGTGATGGCAGCGCGTGATTGATTCTCAGAGGAGGGGAGCACCAGTACTAGCGGCACGAGCTTTCCACTACCAGGATCTCGCACACCCATACTCAGGGAGGATCTTGTAGGAGCTCCAAGAATGAGAACCTATGGAGACATTACCACAAGAGAGCAAAGCGTGCCTTCAGTTTCCGTAATCATCGTTCCTTTTGACTCAGTCATCACTCCTCTTTTTGCCGCTGCCATCACTCACCTTCATCCACCCAACTCAGCTGCTCCATCATCACCTTCCTCCATGAGTTGTGATCCGATTTGTCGCTCCAGCCCTCCTCTTCTGGCGGTACACCCCTGTGCCTCTGGGTGCTATTTCTCGCCTCGGAGGCCAGCTCCGCCACGTCATCCACGCTTGCGTATTTCTCGTCCATTCCCTTTCCTCCGACGTACACAGATGCACTGCGGTAGAGCGGAGAGAGGAGAGACTGTGAGTTGGGACCCTTGGCAGTCACGCAAGGACTGGTACACTCCAAGTGATGCATGAGCGACGTGAGGAGTCGTAGCCGGAGACACCACTTCGTCTTTGATAGTGGGAACCCGCACATACGTGACGAGGGGAGCTATTTTTGTGTGATGGGAGACAACATGATTTATTTTTTGAGGATTTGTTCAGCTACGGTATGAGAGTCTCCATCGAGGACATCGCCGCCAGGTTCATCTACCCAGGGGGAGTGTTGTGTGGACCTCAACCTGACGCGACGTTATGGTAGGTGTATGGCAAGGGATCCATGCTCTACTATGAGCATACTACAGTAGCCGGCACGAGGCTCATGCTACGTGCCTGTACAGTTGCATGTATATGGTGGCACTCTGTTGGTCCAGACCCGGACACTTGGTGGGTTGTACCAGTGTCACGAGGAGACCATGTGATCGTGTCTTGGTGTGGCCATACTACGTGTGGCATGTGCATGCAAGCTGGATTGCTCATAGTGGTCGAGACCCGGACACGTGGTGAGTTGCACCCGTATAACTAGGGGATACCACGCCCTATGATCATTTGTGTTGGTTGATGATGCTATTGTGGCCGGCATACGGACACCTCTACGAACGTACGTAGCGGTCGAGACCCGGGCACGGGTACCGCCAACGTCACGAGGAGACCCTCTTGCCGTATGACATGTGCATGGTGTGCATTACACTCGTTTGTGTGCGTGTGCATGACTCTTCTCATGGTCTAGACCCGGACACTTGGTATGATATGCCAGTGTTGTGAGGAGACCATAAATGGGCAGCACATATGTATGTGTGTAGTTGACCGGTGTGGACCGTAGTTTTGCATACGTTTGTTGTCCAGTACCTCAGCTTGTTTGTGTGTTCTAGCGTTGACGGCCATGCAAGCCAGGGGGAGTGTTGGTTTGTGTGGCTTCCAACCGTCACGACCAATGCTGATGGATTACCCATATACCCCACGTTGGTGGTATAGGGTAGAGCAGAGCATGACTACACGACGGGCCTCCGGAGTGTCTCGCGACTTTTCCAGCGCCTACGCCAGCGTCGGCGAGACGCGGTTGATGCGTTCAGGTAGCCCTGTTGGCTTGTCGGGAGCTAGGAGAGTTTTCTCGATGGGTTGAGACCCGCACACCCGGTTGACTGTATCGGTGTGACGAGGAGATCTAGTGTCTATAGTAGTGCTTACGATGCTTGGAAAGCTGCGCGTGATGTCTGGACGCTGATTCCGAGATTTTCTAGCAGTTCTCGTGTTTCCTCGGTGGTCGAGACCCGGGCACTCGGAGAATTGTTCCCGTGCCTCGAGGAGACCACCGTTGATTGTTATCGTGGTGTACGCAGTGTTTTCTCTCCGCAGACTCATTTGGGTTCAGCGAGGGTAATGGGGCCCAGTGCGGCTAGCTAGCGGTGCCCCTCCATAAGCCCGCTAGGGGGCTCATTTGTACTCTCTCCTTGTTCTATCATGTAATGCGTTCAGACTTAGCCATAATTTTGCCTTTTTGCATTGCACTCACACACAGAGCTCATGTTTGCTTTTGCATGGGCCTGCATGCCCTAAAAATTTCCAATTGTGTCCACCGTTCGATGCCACATGCATGCATGTGACCAGTCGTAGCGTCTGGCTTGAGAGCGTGCACGTTTAGGTTCAGATGACGTAGCGTTCTTATTTGCCTGTGCAAAGTTACAGCCAAAACAATGTTTTTGGGCCGGTTTTAGGACAGACCTTGCACTGTCGCGTGGGACACCTGCCGTGTGTCGCGGAAAGTGTTTATGTTGTGGTCCTGTCATTTGTGAAGTCTCTCTGCGATGATATTCATATTTGAGCTTCTTGACACTCCGTACGTGTTCCTATGCAGACCCTTGCAGTTTCTCCTCTCACTTGTGACCATTGTCACACTCTGACCTAGCGCTGACGTCTACTGCCGTGGCAAGTGGTTAGGAAAGCTCATGGAAGCTTCTCACAGATACTTCGTTCCTTTTTTTTAAGAGATGGGCATGCCATGTCAAAACTTGGATTCACGGGTATGCCAGCTGAATAGTGAGCTCGACGCGGGTATGTGAGCTATTTGGCAGCATGTAATTGCTTCGTCTAAATGTTTTTGGTGTACAATTTTGCATTTATTTTGAAGGGGGTAATCGTATTTTTGTAGGAGTATGACATAATGCAGCGTACTTGTCATTTGTGTTATATGACAAGGTGGTGTTTGGGTGAGTGCAAATGATTATCTGGTGTGTGTATGGGTACGCTGTTTTAAATATCTCACCTTGCGGCATACGGTTCTATAAACACTGGACTTGGGTATGCCGCTGCTATTTTTCCGGAATCTGGATACGCAAAGGAAAATAGAAGTTTTCTGGGAATGCCATTCTAAATTGAGGAAGTGCGGGTACGCCAGTTGAAAATGTCGACATGGTTGGTTCTTCTGGTCTATAGGTCCAGAGTTGTTTTCATTCAGTGGAGTGTGAGCAGCAAGACAGCCTCAAACCGTGGCCACAATTGTATGCCACCGATCCACGGCGTTCCGGAGCCGATCGCCTTCCATGCCGATTCCCCTGACTCAGTAAACCGGCAACATCGGGGGTGACGCGATTAGCTGAGGAGCGCCTCGAGGCATCATGTCCCGTTATTCATGGAGCGGTGTGTCCTGCTTCGGCCGGACGAACCGACATCTGCATGCAAAATGTCCGACCGTCAGACCGCTTCACGCCGACCCTTACCGGCTGAGCCCATACATCCCTNGACCGTCCGATAGATTCAAAAGGGTTAACTACCACCTCATTTGGCCCCGATTGGAGCAACGGACGATCGGAGAACCGATTGGGCTCTTGGTCAAGCCCTGGGACCTCGGCGAGAGCGGGTCGGTCTTGTTTTACGAAGCAGCCTGCCTTACTCGTTCGGGTCCGCAGGAGCAGCGGGTTGAGGCTGTGGTTCGGGCGTCTCATCGACCGAGTGTCCTCGAAACGTTTTTTTCTGTCTTGCTAGGGAAAGCGCGGAATCGTCCGGCGTGTGTCCTCGACATTCGCATAGACACTACCGCGTCCCCCCCAGCCATCGACGGTGAGGACTTCGCATGGCCATGCGACGTTCTGAACACGCCCTCGCCCCTTTCCAGCCTAACCCGGAATCCCTGGCAAGAACAGAAAGTCAAGTGCCATGAGAGTTGTCAGCGGAAGCGCAGCGGTTGGCGCTCCCCACCCACCCGTCTGCTGCTGCAGGCTGCCCTTGCTTCCTGCTTCGTTGGAGATTCAATTCACCTTTTCCAGCGCGGAAGAGCTTTGTGTGGCCGCCAGCAGACCCCCTTATGCAGGCCACTACGCGTGAGTGCGCACCAACTCGGGGAACATAATCCCTTGGCCATAATGCCGTCCCACTCAACCCCCCTGTGCGCGTTGGCGACGAGGCGGGGCCGCTTCCTGAAGGCGCCGAGTGCCGCAGGCGTGTTCGGGAGATCCTAAGCACGCCTGCGGACCTCGACGTCCACACACGAGTGCTTCATATCGCTCCTGCTTTCCCCTCTTTATCAGACGATCTCGCCTCTGCATTGGCGTCGCCTGCGCCGTCCCACTGTCTGCTCGTCCAAACCGGTTGCATTGAAACATCCCCCAACGACCATCTTCTTTCCCCTCAGTTTCACCCTTCTCCCAGTTGAGCGCTTGCATCACAGGTTCCTCAGTCCGCAGTTGCCGGAGCTGACAGGGGCGCT
>SZWC01019672.1:6991-52077 GCA_023375785.1 Penium margaritaceum
GTGGAAAGAAGATTGAGAACAACAAGTAGGGAAACAAAGAAATAAAAGGTAATTGGTAAGAAATTAAGGACAACCAAAGGCAAAGGGAGGAATAGATGTAATTGAATGATGATGGTGACGTAGTGAACAAAAACATACTTACAAAATCAATGAAGATGAGACATTTACATGTATAGACATAAAAATGGAGAAACAGAGAGAGACAAAGAGACAGAGAGAGAGAAATAGAGATGGGGGCGAAAGAAAGAGAAAGAGAGGGATCCATACAAATAATTAGAAGGGGAGAGATAGAAAGTTGAAGGTAAAGAAAATAAACATGCTTGAGAGAGAGTGAGAGATAGAAACATGAGTGTATGATGAAACATATATCTAGAAAAAAACATTCATAAACATGTATAGATAAAGAGGAAGAATGATCTAGACACATATAATAAGAGTTTATCAGGGGGTTCTTGTCTATTTGTATGTGAAGGGAAAGGTTCAAAGTGGATGTGGAGGCAAGGAAAAGACAAAGAGAGGGAGAAAGAGAGAGAGAGAGAGAGAGAGAGAGAGAGAGGGGAGACAGAGAGAGAGAGAGAGAGATAGAGAGAGATAGAGAGAGAGAGATAGAGAAATAGAAATACAAGAAAGTCATGTAAATGTGAAAGATTCGAATGTATTTATAAAGAATAAAAGGTGCACCAAAAAACACTTCAACATTCACTTTATTCACTTCAACAAACTTATTACATTAAGGTTCATGAAGATAATTTCTTCTATCTGCAGCCACTAAAAGAATTAATCCCAACAAAAGGGCCAAATACCATGGTTCAATGTTGGAAAAACTTCCTCCATGAGTATGTGGTCTATGTTTTTATATGAGGATACAAGTAAACTACCCTTACTCGAAGGTCCCATGCACATGAAATCCGTACCATGCATGGGCCTCTATGTTTGGCATAATTCCATGTGTGAGTAGTTCTCTTTGAAATGGGAAACAAACACCCTATTTTTGTAAAACCACCTTAAGTACGAGGAAAGTTCAAATAAAATGGAATGTTATATGAATTTAATGTCCAAATCACACATTATCTGCTTGATGTGTGTACTTAAGACTAGGGTACTAAGTTTTGTTTACCTTTGTACACTAACACGTACATTATAATGGGGGTATTAGGATCCATGTTACAGAACTTCAAATGTATGACTGAGTATCGATTTTTTAAGAGCATAACAACGTCATACATAAGCCTCACCCATTATTCTCCACTATGGAAATGGAAGTTCAAGGTTTCATTCAAGACAAACCATGTGTTTTTTTACTGCCAAATTGACCACCTATGATCATGATGATTGTATACAAAATGTGTACTTCATGTACTTAAGTGTGATAACATCACATGAACCTCTTTAACTAGCCACACAATAAACCCCACTCTTTGGAGTGGGATGTAAGGCTTCCATATCATATAAGAGAGTAATACAACAATAAATATTTGGTGTAAACAGAGCCTTTCATAAACATCTCATAATCTTGGAATATCTTAAAGGAAGCAACAGGAAATGGAAAATGAAGATAAGAAAAGAAACATCTAGATACTTTGATTTCCTTTTAACACATGAAAGGATATTCCTCAAAAAAACAAGCTATAAATAATATGGAACGATGGGCCAAATGGTTGGGTCATTCGTGTGCGCCATAGAGAAAGTGAGAGGGAGAGAGAGAGAGAGAGAGAGATAGAGAGAGATGTATATATATATAGAGAGAGAGAGAAAGAGAGATGTAGAAAGAGAGGGATAAATATAAAGAGGGAGAGAGAGAAATATATATATATATATATATATATAAAGATAGAGAGAGAGAGAGAGATATATAGAGATAGAGAAAGAGATAAATAGAGAGAGAGAGAGAGAGAGATAGATAGATAGATAGAGATATATAGAAAGAGAGAGAGACAGAGAGAGAGAGAGAGATAGAATGAGAGAGAGAGAGAGAGGGAGAGGCTAGGTGGTGTGAGGGGGAGGACCGAGTATGGGGGATCTCAGTTTTGTGAGGAGGGAGTGCAACGCTTTATCATGGGGAGGGAGGGCAAGGCTCTTGAGCTGTGCTCAATCAATCTTGAAAACATACACGCTGAATGTGTATGGACAACGGTAAATGTATGGCATGATAAAGGCTAGGGAGTGAAACAGATATATGAATGATGCCTGCAAATAAGATAAACCAATCAACTTGAACTACATATGTTTTTTCTAAGTTCTCATCAAATCACTCTTAGATATACTCCTCGGATATACTATCAGAATCTGAGGGGTGACATCTCAACGTCTAGATCCCCCTACAACCATCATGTGTTAAATGTATTGAGCTGTTGTATTAGGGATTTTGTTAAACAGTGGATGAAGTAATGGACAAGTGACTTTGACAGTGAAGCAATACAGACTTATTCATAATTTCATATTACAATCTTTGCCAAAATACACTCCCCTTCAAACAACCTCAAAGCATTGTGATTGGAGGGGGTATGGTGAGGCAACTGGATATTTGGATCTCGTATTGATGAGATACGAGTGTCGTTTGCAATGAAGATTGGCACTCAAGTTCTTTACAAATTTCCATCTATTACACTTTATGATACCCTACTCTAATACAATTTATAAATTGACGGAGGTATGAGGGTTAGACATCCTTATCCCCCCTCTCAAGCCCCCCAAAAGATTTTAATTTTTTTTGGGTTGAGTATCACATAATGTATCTTGGATTCATTTTTCAATGAGCGTGTTTTTGTTTTGGATATAAAGTTTAGAGTAATACATCGGTCTCAAATTTTAGAATGCCTCAAAAACACACTATACTACACTCTTACAGCACACTTGATGGATTTTGGTCTGGAGGAGGAGGTGACAAGAAAAGCATGGAAATACATCATCTACAAAATGGTGCATCATCACAATACACCCCTGAAATGATTTCCACATACTAAAGAGCACTTAGGGTGGGGGGCATCAATGACTTCCACTAAGTGAGTGTAATGGCGTGAGAAACATACCCTCCATTCCTGGTTGATAACCCCCATCCAAAGTGCTTAGGGAACTTTACTCTAGATTTTATGTGATGTTGAATGAAATCATGGAAAATTGACTTAAACCTGTGGTGATGTCTTGTATAGAATTCCGTTTTCCTATTGACCATCGATTACACTCTTTATTACACCACTTAGATGTACTCTCTCATTGTTTGTACACAAAATTCATTTCTCTTTTCCCCCTTCCCCTACTTCACCAGAACGTCAACCGTTTATTACACTGATGTATTGTTTAGTGTATCGTGGCTACAAAAAAATCATTAAGAAGGTTTTTAGATAAGAAATTGTAAATCCATACACATTTTTTCTATTCAAGCATGTCATTAATACAATCCAGATTACATTTCCCTAATACTCTTGATTTTTTTAATGGGGAGGAATCATGAAAACTATAGGAATACATAAGGAGAGAATTTTGCTTCTTCATGATACAACCCTTGTACGATCTCCAGATCCACTCAAGTAAATTGGGAAGTGGGGATCCAAACGACAAAGTTAAGCAAATAACATGAGCAACCCCTCCATTCATGGTCGGGTATCTAAAGTAGGATAAAAAAACAAATGAGTGAACTAAACTGCACAAAAAATGGATACACAAATCTTCTTCTTTCATCCATAATACTTTTGGCTACACCACATCAAAACACTCTCTTGATTTTGGAGAGGTTTATGGGTAGCTCTATCTCCCACCCGTGCCACCTAAAACTTCAAACATTCATTAGGGTTTGGTATTGAAGAATTAATCTCTAGTGCATGCATTGAATACAAGTGATGATACATCGTAAACATAATCACAAGTTTTAGACTTAAGCATCCCTCAAAGATGCTCTTTGCTGCACTCCACCAATACAATTGCTTTGTTAGGGTAGAGGAAGGTGACATAAGAAGATGGAAATACATGAGTGAAGAAACATTTTCATTCAAAACACACCCCCACTACTCACTTTTGTTACCTAGAATTATTTAGATGGGAGAAGGGAGAATCTGAAAAACATAAGCCAATGGCATGTGTGTTACCTCCACTCATTGTTGGCAAACCCCCGTCAAAGTGCATAAGTGTAGTAAATTGATGGTTTTATCTAAGATAAGATGACATAATGATTAATGTTTTTTATTAATATTTAACAAAACTAATGTTTGCTTTCTTATATGTGGTACAATACCAAGCACACCACCCCAGTACACTTAGCTTTGGGAGGAAGGGGAGGAAGTGCTCCACCTCCCCATAACCAAGTGTCTGAATTGTATTGAAGTGTTTTATTGCATTTTTCATATAATATGCACACGGTAAAAAGAGTTATTCACAAGAGAAGTGACATAAACAAGTCAAATTTAAGATCATGTGTAAAATGCAATCCTAGCAGCACTCCTCTAATACAGTCGTTGTAGCTTTCGTTGGGAGGAAGGAAGACTTAATGATACTCATGAACAAAAGAAAGTCTAAACATCCTTGTATTCACAAAAAACCCTTTGATAAAATCTCAATATACACTGAAGTGATTAAAGAAGAGACAAGGGAGGAGCAAGGGGAGGAAACACCAACAATTTAGTGACAATTGTGTCATTTACTAGAGTTTTTTCTCTAAAAAATCAGGCTTAGTCACATACTTTGTTTCCTTGATGAGTAATTACATTTTGATATCGACGTACATTTCAAATGACTTGGAAGTAAGAGTACCATAGATCATGTGAAGGACAGAAGGTAGTAAATCATAACTAAGAAAATTAATTAAAACAACTGAAGGCTTCCTCCAAATCTTTCTCAAGGAGAATGAGTTCTAGTCACTTGAGAGTATTCATGAACATTTTGCAAAGATTCCGTAGTGTATTCATGTGGCACCATTAACCACAAATGAAACCATCTCAAGCTCACCCAACTTTACGTCATCAGAAATGATAAGTGCACTTGCATCATGGGGGAGGAATTCAAAGGTAAAGGGACATGAGAAGTCAATGATTGAGGAGGAACAATTGGTATGGGTATTCAAATGGTGCTCTTAATAGAAAAGAAGTTTCCCAGGGAATCACTTGTTAAACATGCCTAAAAACACACCTATTTAACTATGTATTGTTCTGTACTTCCAATTATACTAAAACTCCATGTTCTAAACTGTTTCTTGCCTATCTTGCCCCACCTCTAGCCACTATTATCTTCATCTTTGCTCATATCTCATCTTCACTTTAGAAGGTGTGGCCTCTACTAAAGCGAGAAACAAAATGGGGAAATAAGGAACAAAACATTTTGTCTCTCTAACCTTTTTTTTCCATTTTAATGGGAAGCAAAAGACACACATGCATCCACAAAGACACACCTTTTTTTAGAGAGAAGGGAAGCCTATTACTAGCCCAAAATTGGTACTAATTCAAAAAGGCATTTCTACACAACACAAAAACATTATTGTGCAAAGTGGACACAATACATCGCGTGAAAAAGATGAGAGAAGAAAATAAGGGAGAGAATGAGAGAAACACAGGTAAACAAAGTTTAAAATTCATACTTACAAGTGGGAGGATGAGGGAGAGGGAGGAAAAGATAAGAGGGAAGTGATAAGAAAACAGATGGAGAGATATAGAGAGAGGAAAAGGAGATGGAGGGTGGGCTTGAGGAGATGGTGAAGAAGAAAAGGAGAGATTTGGAGAAGGGAGGAACAAAGAATGTGAGGATACAGAAAACATCAGTAAAAGAGTGCAAGAGAAAAAGTTCAAATAAAAAGATAGCGAGATTGAGGGAGGGTAGGCAAGGGAAACAAGGGAGAGAAGGGATAGGGGGAGGGACAAAAGAGGGAATGATAAGCCATGTAGTTAAGGGAGGGAGATGGAAACAAGAAGACAAAAATACAAGAACATTTAGGGAGAAAAGGATACAAATAGGAGAAGAGGTGGCAACATGGAGAGAAAAAGAGGAAGAATGAGAGAGATGAATTAAAAAAATGAGAAAGGAAAAAAAGAGCAAAGAGGTGAGGTGAGTATCCTACGGGGAAAAAGAATATGAGGGACAAGATCACATACAAAGAAGAGGTACCAAGACAGAGAAGATGGATGGGAAGGAAGAATAAAGAGGAGGGAGATGAGACCCAAGGGAGAGGTTGCAAAAGGGAGGAGGAACCACCACCAAACATGAGAGGAAGAAAACGAGGTTAGCAAGAGATTACAAGTTTTTGTAACAAGTTAAAAGAGCAAAAGAGAAAAGGCATTGGAGAAAGAGGTAAGACAGAGAAACAAAGAGACGTATTTGGGGAGAGAGAGAGAGAGAGAGAGAGAGAGAGAGAGAGAGAGAGAGAGAGAGAGAGAGAGAGAGAGAAAGAGAGAGAGAGAGATAAAAAGAGAGATATAAAGAGATAGAGAGAGAGAGAGAAAGATATAGTGATAAAGATAAAGATATATAGAGAGAGAGAGAGAGAGATAGAAAGAAAGATATAGAGAGAGAGAGAGAGATAGACACATATAGAGCAAAAGAGAGAAAGAGAGAGTAAGAGAGAGAGAGAGAGAGAGATAGAGTGAGAGAGAGAGAGAGAAACATAGAGAGAGAGTGAGAGAGAGAGAGCGATAGAGTGAGTGGTAGAGAGAAGATGAAAGTTAATGAATATTTGGAAAACTATGAGGGTACATGGAGGGTGACAAGAAGGTGAGGGAGGAAATGAAAGAAGAAAGGAAAAATGATGGCAGGGTCGAATACAAAAAAATATGTCATCAAACATAACACAAAAAAATGGAACCCATATGACAATATAACACAATCAAAACTAAGAAATGGAGGCATTGTGGGCACAATATGTAACAACACACACAAGGCTGAGTTCATGTGCGCATGGAACTTACAAGAAAATCAACGGCACAAAGGTATATAGAACCAAAAATCAACCCAACACCAAACTACAAGAAAACATGAAACAAAAGAATTGGAAATGTCATGACCAACCACTGATGAAATTAGAATGAAAAGATAAATGAGATTCAAGGACAGACAAGTGGACTTTCTAACAGGTAATCAAAAGCAAGAAACGGTAGTACTCATTTTGCACGGTTTTCAAAAGGGCCAAATAGAGAATAAAAAGGAAGAAATACCTCATAATTATCAAACAGGCTCATCAAAAGATTCATAAGGAGTTCAAAAGATGATGGCAAGGAAACCCATGAGAAATCAAAGACAAAAAGTGAACTAGGTACATTGAAAAGAAAAAATGGAGGAAAGAGAAGCTGGAGAGTTTCCAAGAGGGATGAGGTGGGGTAAGAAGAAAATGGTAAGGTGATGGAAGATTTCATATTTTTTCTTATTACACCGTAGGTATAGCTTAGCCACAAACCACTGAGATTAGTGTGCTTGAAATATGAGAGCTTTCCACCTTAGTCACAAGCATGTAGAGAGGTATGGTTAATCGAGGGCATTTCATACACGACACATTTAGTGTACAAGGTACCTACTATAAGGAAAGTTCCATGAGGTTGTCTAGAGAGGTAGTCATATTCAATTCACTTGGAAAGCTTTATGTATGATATATGTGCCTTAGGAAGTTAATGTAGTTATCTAGCTAGGAAAAAAGAATGATATGATATTCCGGTCTTGATATATAGTAGACATATATATGTCTTCATACTTCCTGATTGGTTACCTTTGTTAAGTGGGTATTTGCCTTCTGAAATGTAGGATACAACATAAAAGAGGTTTCATAACGAGCGAACTTCCATAATTGTTGCAGTGTTTCTTCGTCGCCGGCATCCCCCCCCTCCCCGAGAAGCGACAAGTGTATTGGGGTTGTGTATCTGGGTTGTGTATTGCACAACCATTACTTGAATACACTAAGTGTACTATACACTTGGTGTATTTCTTACATTTCTGTAGAATACACACAGCATATGCAATCTCCTAATACACTTTACCTGTTAGGGGGGGGGCAACATAGGAGCCGAAGATCTCCCCCCCGAAAAGGGTAGAGTGTATTGGGGGAGTGTCTATGGTAAGTGTATCTGAGGGACACGTGAAAAATACACGACGTGTATTTTGAGAAGATGTTAAAAACTACTTGTCGACCGTCGATCTATGACGATCAACAATCGACGATGTATGATTCATTCGTCAATACATAGATGACGGTCGACGATCGACGACCGTCGACTAGTCGATGGCATCCATATGTGTGGAAACCATATTGCACATTGATAACCACATAGTCGGGACCCCATCTCCCCCCCCCAGAAGCGACGAGTGTATTGGGGTTGTGTAGCTGGGTTGTGTATTGCATAATCGTTACTTGAGTATACTAAGTGTACTATACACTTCGTGTATTTTTTACATGTCCGTCGGATACACACATCATATACACTCTCCTAATACACTTTACCTATGTGGGGGGGGGCAACATGGGAGCGAGAGATCCCTCCCCAAAAGCGTAAAGTGTATTGCGGGAGTGTCTATGGTAAGTGTATTTGATGCACACGTGGAAAACACACAAAGTGTATTTTTAGAATATGTAAAACACACTCCCAGACCGTCAATCTGTGACGATCGACGATCAACGATGTACGATTTGATCATCTATACATAGATGACGATCGACAATCAACGACCATCGACTAGTCGATGACATCCATATGTGCGGAAACAATATTACACATTGGTAACCACATAGTCGGGACCCCACCCCTCCCCCCCCCAAGAAGCGACAAGTGTATTGGGGTTGTGTAGCTGGGTTGTGTATTGCATGACCGTTACTCGAATACATTGCATGTACTATACACTTAGTGTATTCTTCACATGTCCTTCGAATACACACATCATATACATTCTCCTAATACACTTTACCTGTTGGAGGGGGGGGGGAGCAACATGGAAGCGGGAGGTCCCTTCCCCCCCCCAAAGGGTAAAGTGTATTGGGGGAGTGTCTATGGTTAGTGTATCTAATGGATACATAAAAAACACACAAAGTGTATTTTGAGAAGATGTCAAAAAACACTCTCCGGCCGTCAATGTGTGAGGATCGACGATCGACGATGTACGATTTGATCGTCTATACATACATGACGATCGACGATCGACGATCATCAACTAGTTGATGACAATCATATGTGCGGAAAGCATATTACACAATGGTAACCACAAAGTCGGGACCCCATCTCCCCCCCTCCCCAGAAGCAATAAGAATATTGGGGTTGTATAGCTGGGTTGTGTATTGCACAACCGTTACTTGAATACACTAAGTGTACTATACTCGTAGTATATTTTTCACATGTCTGTTGCATGCACACATCATATACACTCTCCTTATGCACTTTACCTGTTTGGGGGGGGGACAAGGGAGGGGGAGACACCCCCCCCTCCAAAAGGGTGAAGTGTATTGAAGGAGTGTCTATGGTAAGTGTATCTGATGGACACATGAAAAACACACAAAGTGTATTTTGAGAAGATGTCAAAAGACACTCCTCGGTCGTCGATTTGTTACGATCGATGATCGATGATGTGCGATTTGATCGTCTATACATAGAGGACGATCGACAATCGACGATCGTCGACTAGTCGATGACATCCATATGTGCGGAGAGCATATTGCACATTGGCAACCACATAGTCAGGACCCCATCTCCCCCCCCCTAAGCGACGAGTGTATTGGGGTTGTGTAGCTGGGTTGTGTATTGCACAACCGTTACTTAAACACACTAAGTATACTATAAACTTAGTGTATTTTTCACATGTCCATCGGATACACACATCATATACACTCTCCTAATACACTTTACCTGTTTGGGGGGGGAATGGGAGGGGGAGTCCCTCCCCCCCCCAAAAGGGTAAAGTATATTGGGGGAAGGTCCATGGTAAGTGTATCTGACATACACGTGAAAAATACACAAAGTGTATTCGGAGACAATGTTGTGGAAAACGTCGTCAACCGCCGATCTATGACAATCACCGATCCACGATCAACGATGTCGATCGTCGCCGCACATATGACGATCGATGAAAGGTTTGCGAGGGATTTGAGTGGGGGATACAAGATCCCCCTTTGCAACAGAAGGGAACCTATTGGGCCCCGCTACCGAGGGGCCTAGTAGGAGCCCGGGAAGGAGAAACAATAGAACCATTAACCCTGGAAGTAACACGGTGTTGATTGTGTCTCTGCTTAGTTTCGCGTCCAGGAATACACATTCTGATTCTTTACGGTGGTAGAATTTTTAAGGTCAAAGGAAAAATGTACATCTGTTTAAGGGAACTGTTAATGGAGTTGGTTTTTGTTTATTGAGTTTTTGCATTTTGATTACCAACCTTCCAAGAGCTTACGCATGTTAAGGCATACGAATACATACTAATATATATGAACATATGTAGTAAAGTGAATTGTAATGTAACCTCCATGATGGTACCATTAAAATTGCAAAGGCTTTCATTTGACATGTACACTGTATGAAAAGTGTATTTTGCAGAGGTGATTAACCATAAATGCATGTAGAAGAGAATAAAAGGAAAGAGAAAAAAGAAAAAAACAAAAAGGATAAGAGAGAGAAGAGGGGGGGCGATGAAAACACAAAACAAAAAGAGAAAAAGGATGGAGTCACCTGGAATATATTTGGAGATATGGAGTAGGGAAAAAATGAGGAGAAAACACCAAATGGGAGAAAGATTAGAAATAGATGGGAAGAGGGAAAACAAAAAAAATCATCACAAGAAGGAATATAGAGAAACAAAGATATAGATACTCTGAGAGATGGTGAGAGGGGGAGAGTGACAGGAAAGGAGATAGACAAGGGGAATGGGAGGAGATGAACAAAATAGAGGGAGGGATGAGTGTACGGGGATAGCAGCATGGAGAGAGAAAAATGAAAGAAAGAAATATTTGGAGATAAAGGATAAAGATAGCAAAAAGAGAAAAGAGGGAGGGTAGATCGAAAGGAGTGCTGAATTTACTAGCAAGAGATAGAGATAAAATGAAGATAGATATGGGAGGAATGGAGGGGGGAAGAGATAGATATAGAGAGAGAAGGAGAAAGAGAGAGAGAGATAGAGATAGAGAGAGATAGAGAGAGAGAGAGAGAGAGAGAGAGAGAGAGAGAAAGTGTGTGAGAGAGAGAGAGGTAGATGGATTGATGGATAGATAGATAGAGAAAGAGTAAGAGAGAAAATGGGGAAAGATAGTAGAATACCAAAGGATAAGACAAAACGAGATAAACACAACATGATAGAAAGCGAGTGGGGAGAGGAAGGGAGAAAGAACGAGAGTGAGGAAGATAAGGGAGAGGGATTGAGAACAAAACAGGATAGATTCAGTGGAGACAACAAGAAACAGACATGAAAAACACAGACACAAATATTTGCAAAGACAAGGAGAGAAATTTAGTAGAAGACTTGAGGATGAAAACCGTTAAAGGTGAAAAAGAGGCTTAATCAAATGGATGCGTGATAGAGGGAAATTCAAAAACAGAAAAACAAGGGAAGAAAAAGAGAAGAAAAACAGAATGGGATAAAACATGGATTGCATTGGAGAAGGAAAAAAAGGAAAATGAGGGAGAAATCAAGGGAATAAGAGAGTTTAGATATACATTAAAGGATGGGTCCATAGAATGCAATATATGAGGAAGGATAAGGGTTACAAGGGTAGAAGAGGAGAAACAATAAGAGGAAAGAAAGATGTGGGGAAGGTTCTAGAAGGGCAACAAAGATGAAAACCTTAAAGAAGCCCTCGTGGAACAAGTAGGAGAGGCAAGGAGTTTACAAAGGGAAGGTAATGGAAAGACAAAAAGGAAGTCAGTAGAAATAGAAGAACAAATGCCCATGACAATGATGTTGATAGAGAATGGCATTTTATGGCCATGTAAAAACCGATGGTGTCCAAAAATCATAATGCATGATCATACAAGAGGATGTCAAAACAGAATATGATGATGATGGTGGCTGAAGTTATGATGCAAATACTTATCCGAGGTAGGATACGTGTTTCCTCACCATACCAATGGTATCAAAAACAGTTGTAATAGTGCCAAGAACAATTGAACCTGAAGACAACAAAGGAAATGGCACAAAAGAGGAAACCACCAATGGCTTCATTTTGCACCAATGGTGAATAATGAAGCGACATTAAAGCTGACAACATGACATTCATAAACAAATGATATAACATATACTGCAACTATTTAGGTGTTAAGAAGATTCCAGGATATAGGAACAAAAAATATGTGTAAGGAGTGAGGAAGAAGGAGAGGATTTGGTAAGATGTATAACAGGGGAGAGGAAAAGGGAGAGGGAAAAGGGATTTGTACAAGGGAATATTTTCATGAAGTGCACATCTTCATAATACTGGATCCACTCCTGATGTATGCTAGTGTTCATTCAACCATTTTGTCTTATAAAAAACTTTGATGGATTGGGTAGAAAGGATACAAAATTGGGAAAGGAGTTTCTCTCAACTTTAGAAACTATATGAGGATATTATATGAGATAGTGTACATTTAGACGATGATGTAGTGTTTTATATTGATCATTGCTATACTTTTTTGTTAAAAACGTTGAAGGGAGGGTGCATAAAGGGAAGTGGAATCAAGGAAGTTATGTGAAGCGAGTATTTGAAGAAGTGCACATCTTGAAAGAAGAGAAGCCAATCTTGTTGTACACGGGTGTATGGTTGATTTCTTTTTTTTCTGAAAGCGCATAATTCATTTGGAAGAAAACAATTGAGAGGTAATACGAATAAAACTGGAACTTGGAAGTGACAAGAGGAGAATGTACAATGCCACCAACGTTAGAATGATACTAGTGCATGGTACGTGGTTCATTGTTATACATAGCTCACTTCTCAATAGTGGGAGAAGATTGAGAATATTAGGGATGGAGAGGAGAAGGGAGGTGTATGAGGGGATCTTATAAGGAAGTGAATAATATGCTAGCAATGAAGAAACACGTATCTTACACTAGCTTATGGTCAATTGATTCATCTTCAAATGATTGGTTAGAGAAGAAGTAGAGTTTGAACTGAGGTAGCATGGATCATAGAAAATCTACAAAGAAAATGTATGAGACAATGTACATTTTCATAATACTATAGTATGCTACACTATTCATTGTTTGTCTACATGGTGGGAGGGAGTGGGCACGCTAAGGTGGAGGGGAGGGAGAATAAAGTGTACATTTGAATGGTAGTGGAGCCACTAATGAAATGAACTAATGTATGGGGAGATAGGTGGTTGTCCGTATACCTTTGATGGATTTGGAAGAAGGACGTGAGTGGTGGGGAAGGGAAGGGGGGTGAAACATGAACGTTGTATGAGGAACGTAACCTCTAAACTAATATAGTCCGTCATGCACATGCCTCATACACATTGAAAAAACTTTGTTACGATAATTCATACCTTAACATGCTTGTGTAAAAAACCAAAAAACGTTTTGCACATTCGAAGGGGGGTGTAAGGAACCATGTGCTATAAAACTCATGAATGTTTTGGGAAGGAATACACATCTTCACGAATTCATCCATTCACAAAGGTAAGATATGTAATGCACAAGTTTATTTTTTCACTAGATTTCACTTGATGAATGGTATATTCATTAGTGAAGATTCTTCAATAAATCTTTGGAAAGCCCCCTCTCTCGCCCCCTCCCTTCAATTGGACATAGTATGAGTGGAGTGTGTGAAAGAGTGAATGAAAATTTGTATGAAAAGTACATGAAAAAATACACTTTTCCAAAGAGGAGAAACTTCATAGAAGTGGTGCAAAAAACTATTTCTGAACTGCATGTGATATTTGAGAAGTAAAATATTTGAATATATTCCATGAGAATTTTTTTTCTCACATACAAAGTTTACTATTTAAACAAGACATCACTTTTCTAGTTGTATAATGTTTCATACAAAATCAATGTACACTTACATCTTCCATACCGCCTATCCTCCTCTCCCCTATAAGGTGAAGTTGTATGAGGGGATTGTATGAGAAACTTAAAAAGAGTAAAAAGCACATGGATATATACAATTGTGTAAGGAAGTTTAAAACTGAGATGCACCATAGGTCTGATCCCACACAAAATATAGGTAGCGCCTAGAACAGTACTCATGACATGACTCCCATTAAAAAACGAGTCTCACCATTGATGAAAACCACATATAATTGTTGTTGAACTAAGGGCAACGACAATTAACAGGGACAAACTATAGTAGAGTTACTACGTTAACACCTCTTATCCCTTGATAGCTTGTTCCATGTATTCATTAGCACACATATATGCACATCTTTATTCTTCTTAAACCTTAGTTTCCACATCACTTTTGGTCACATCCAATTGCTTCTGATTACTTACCAATCCATCTATACAAATATGCATACATCCACCCATCTCTCCATACATGAAACCACCCACCCATAATTCCTTTATTCTTCTCACAAATCCATCCATTATCCTTCCTTCCTTTCACTTAACATAGCAAAAATCAATCTAGCAATCCATCCATGGACCAATGTATCCCTCCATCCATCCAACCATCACGAAAATCGTATATTCCATCAAATCATCCATACATTCATCCATTCAACCACATAGCGATGCATCAAGCCTCGTTTTCTTATAGTTTCTCATCAATCTTATACACATGTTACTAAAAATAATGTTTTGGTTTTTTCATACCTTAACCTTAGCTTTTATTTCATCACATAATAATCATCTACTGTGTGAAGAAATGTTGTTGAGTAGAACATGGTTCCATGAAATTTCTATAGATGTTTTATTCATTAGGACCTTTTAAAAATCCTTTATTGTTACAAAATATCTTATTAAATCACTGCTTTTAAATCATTAAAACAAATGTATTTGAACAATGATAAAGGTTATGAATATCAAAGGCGATGAGGGCAAATGAAGAGGATGATAAGTTAGGAATTGAAACATTGTTTTCATTGCGCAAAATGATTTCATGGTTGGGAAGGAAAACATAGTATGTATATGTTACGTCAGTCCGAAGTTAAGTGGTTCACAGTTGAAAATAGGACTTGTCACTTTTCACAGACTTGGGGTTGGTTGGGCAATTTTGAGAAGTGGAAAGCGTACTATGTTGTTCCAAGTGTCGAAACTCAAATGTGTATATATAAGATGCTATTGCGAGAAAATGAGGTTCGGTTGAGCCGGTTTGGATTTTGATGCTTCGCGTGATACGGCGCCTTGTTTTGATTTGTCGAATCGAGAAGTCCCTTGTTGGTTTGTTGGTGGCTTCGAGATAGAAAACATTGGTTCACAAAGGTTGTTGAAGATTCTCAAGAGATCGTCGCTCTTGGTCTCAAGGGCTTGAAAAGTGTCACGGGTAGGTTCGAGCAAGTTCAAAAAATGACCAGAAAAAGGTTGTTGTTCCGTGAGATTTTTCGGGAATTCTGAGGAATTCCCCTTGAGCGCTCAAAAAGATCACCGCGACTAAGTCACAAAGTATCTCAGGGGTGTGAAGGCAAGAAATAGCTTGCTTTGGGATTCTAGCCTCGTGTCTCCTTGTTTGGCATAACACTTCCCCCCCATCTATCCGTGTCGTCCCGCAGTGCTATCACCACATGGCCGGAGTCATGCTTTGTAGTCATCTATGAGGGGATCAATATTCGAGAGTTGGCTATACGACATCCATGTGTTGTGTGCCGCATCATAGATTTTCCACTTCACTAGATACTGATTTTCTCCTCCTTGCCGACGGTGATCAAGGATTTCCTCAACCTCGTATTCATGGTCACCATCTGCGATGATCGGTGGTGATGCAGGTGCCACTCATCTAGGAAAATCTTCAGTGGGGTTGGCATAGTACCAAAGTTTGCTTGTGTAGAAGACTTGGTGTATCTCCACGTTGTTGGGTAGTCGATGCTTAGCGACGACTGGGGTTCGCATCTCCAACATGTCAAAAGGCCCCAACCATCATGGTTTGAGCTTCACGTTGCTTGATTCGTGGATTTTGACCATCGCGGAGTGAAAGAAAACTTATCCGTAAATTTGAACTCCACGATTTCCCGATGCTTATTGGCCTGCCTTTTCATGGCTGCTTGAGTTTTTGCAACAGTTCAGCGAGTCTCCTCCAAAATTGCATAAACTTCTTATTGATTTGTGTTGATGGCGAGGATGTTTCTTACGGTTTCCAAATCAATTGAGGTGGTCGGCTCTGCTCTGTAAACCACCTCAAACGGTGTTTTCCTTGTTGCGGTAAAGGTTGCTAAGTTGTATGCGAACTCAACAACTGGTAGTTTGATTGCCCAATCAGTGCCTTTGGGTTCGCACAGGGTTTGGAGGAGTTGTTTGAGCATTTTGTTGGTTCGCTCGGTTTGTCCATTGGTTTTCTGATGAAACGTTGTTTAGAGTTGTAGTTGATTTCCATACCGTTGCATTAAGTCTCACCAAGATTGGGTTGTGAACTATGCATCTTGATCGCTCGTGATTGATTGTGGTATCCCATGTCTTCATAGGATCTGGTCAAGAAACGGTCGTGCTACTCTGTTACCGGTTTATATCCGGAGTAGTAGGGATGAAGTGTGCCATCTTCGAGAAATTGTTGAAGAGAAAAACATGGTGTTGAACCCCTCCGTTGCGATGGGCAAATCAATCACAAAGTCCATGGAGATGTTATTCCACGGTTTCTTTGGTATTGGTAGTGGTTGTAGAAAACCAAGGGATTTAGTTTGTCGACTTTGGTGTCTCTGGCAGATGTTGTAACTATTGCAAACGTTTGCAATGTCAACTCCCATCTTGTCACACCAATAACACTTGGTGAGTTTCTCCAGGATCTTGTTTGCTCCAAAGTATCCCTCGGGGCTAGTGTCGTGGCATTCCTCTAGAAGCATGCATCGTAGCTCCTCAACTTGAGGGAAAACCACCTGATTTTTCTTTTTTCAATGCCAATGAAAGCCTCTTCGGTGGAAATTCAATGTGTCATAGGCCCTGTGATCTTTGCATCTACATGTGAATAGCTTTGGAGCATAGGGTTTGGCTTGAATCTGTAGTTTGTTGACCTCCATGAAATCAAGACGGTGGTTTAGCGCGTCCGGACGTGTTGGAGGTGTTGTCAATGATCCTCTGGTGTTTAGTTGTAGACAAGGATGTCGTCGAGGTACACCATGACGAAATCATCAAGGTGTGGCCAGAAAATGTTGTTCGTTGGTGCGATGAACATTACGGAGGAGTTTGTAAGTCCAAACGACACAACCGTAACTCAAAGTGCCCGTGCCGCATTTGAAAGGCGGTTTTCTAAACGTTTGTTTTTGTGATAAAAATTTGGTGGTAGCCACTCTGTAGGTCGATTTAGTTCAAAATCTTTGCTCTTTGTAGTTTGTCAAAACACTCGTCTGCCCGAGGTAAAGGGTAGCAGTTCTGGGTTGTGATGCCGTTCAATGCTTGATAATCTATGCACATCTGAATTTTGCTAGTTTTCTATTTTATAAACAGTACTAGTGCGGCATACGGTGAGAAGGATGGTCAAATGAACCCCTCAGTCAGCATGTATTCTAACTTCATTTCAGCTTTGTGAGTTTGTGGTCGCTTACCGATAAGTACCCTTGACAGTGGGTATGTTACTGGGTTTTAGCTCCATTTGGTGGTCGATGTCACGCTTTGCAGGGAGTTTGCTTCGTAATTTGTAAAGAAAAACCCCTTCAAATGTGTTCAGAAGTGGAGTGTACTCCTCTAGTACGTTTGCAAACATTGATGCCAAAGAGGCTTATGAGGGAGATGAGGTTGTTGCATCAGCTCTAGTGGCTGATTTGCTACATACGCTTCTCAGATCGACGTGGACCAACCACACCAAGGCTACTTTCCTTAGATATCTCTTTACCACATTGAGCAAGATCAGCGTGGCTTGTGGTCGTTGTGCTTGTGCGTTCACAACTGCCAATATTTCATCAGTTTTGGCTTGCAAACAAGATTCTATGTAGGTAGCGTCGCTTCTCCGGTCGATTTGTCGATTTATCTTGTATAGGAAATCTCGCCTCCAGATCACCTTGTAGTCACTCATTGGGCAGGATCTCCAAATGATTACATCCTATAGATCCCCAATCTGTAGTTGTCATGGCTGATTCATTTGGCAGATGGAAAGCTGTTTGTCGATGGTTTTTACGTCAAAAGCTCTAAGTTCGTGCCTTGAAACCAACTTTTTCAGAAGCTGATCAGATACAAAATTGTGAGATGCACCTCGATCAAGTAACGCCAGCAAATATTTTTGACTTTTGCAACCACTCGATCGCACTCTTAGTAGTATAGCCAGATGGTTGTCCTCGTATATGTCATACAAAATCTTAGGTACCTTAGGTACCTAAGGTAGGATCTTAGGTACCCTTGTATAAGGGAGGATCGTAGATGTTCGGATTGGCGATCGTTCAGCGTAGGTTTTTCGGCGGGGGCGGTAGTTATGCCATCTACTCTTGCCCTTGGTTTTTCCCCAGATCCTCCCCTTCTTTTTGCTTTTTTGCTCCTTCCCCCCTCTGCTTTTGTCAAGAATAGTTCCTTTCGATGTGTCTGATATTTTGGCAGATGTTGCAGGTCAATTAATCTCCTTTTCACTCAATAGCGTCGACTTCCATCAGCGTCGAGTTTTCCAATTCATGACATCGATGCCCACATCCTTGCTATGGTTGATATCTTGGGCGCCAACACTAGGATTCATTGAATTGTGAGTTGAAATACGCGGAGTCAATGCGGTGAGCATCTACAATCATTTGCAACAAAAAAATTGGTGATGTTGTAGATCGTGAGCGCTCGGTGAATGTTGCACTTGAGACTGATGTTGTAGTGAAATCAATGTTCATCCTCTACACAATTGTTGCCGATGATGACCTCGCAGAAACGCCACGTGTTTTTTGCGAAGCTAGAAACCTGGTTTAGTTGTTGTAGCCAGTTACAAACCCATGTTTTCTCATTCCGCTTGCCAAAGCGAGCGAAGAGTGCCTCGGTGAACTCGTGCCTGTTGGATGGGGGAGTAGTTGATAATTTCTTGCTTGGCTGAATTCGGTTAAGAGATAGAAGGCTTGATGATGACCATGCGGTAGCCGTTGGATCTACGCCCTTGGTTGCTTGCTATTGTTAGATGGCCATGAGATCGGCCCACCAAACTTAAGGTCGTGCCTTGGAAAAGAAACGCCGCGTGGCTCATCCTTTGTTAATCCGAGTGAACCCCTACAGTAGTGAAATATTGTTCCAAACTCGTCAAGAAGATAATGACTGTCGGTCCTTAAGGAGGTTTTGGATGGAATGGTTCTGAGAGCCTTGGACAAGATGGAACCCCGCTAACATTGAGTCGATCGGCGAGTACAACTTCTAGTGCCTTTCAATCTCAAATTCTGGCAGCGTACTACTATAGTTGTTTGACAAGCGTGGATTGGAATGCTTCCATGTGCACCACTCGCCCATTCAACTCCGCAATCTTTTCAAGTATCGATGATGGAGTTGTGTTTGCCGGTGATATAGGCGGAATTGGCATGTTGGGCATGCCAACCTCGGGATTAGTTGTTCCAATTGATGTGCCAGCCGTCATCCAATCCTCATGCTTGATTAGGCTAAGGGACCTTTGCGGAAGCCCTTCGACCATTGCCGGTGTCTTCACTTGTTATTGTTTATGTCAACAAGTATGTTTGCTCCTTCCGCCAACTTTGTCGCAAGGTCTGCGATCCTCTTATCAGTGGAGATGCACTAGAAGACGCATGAGAATCTTGTGCGAGAGTGATAAATGGTCACGTGTCCTGCCGAAGTCGCTGTGCTCTAATACCAAGTGTTATGCTGGTCGGGACTGAAGTGGTTGACAGTTGAAAACAAGACTTGTCACTTTTCACAAATGTGGGGTAACTTCGGAAATTTTGAGAAGTGGAAAGCGTACTTTGTTGTTACAAGTGTTGAAACTCAAAATGCATGTACAAGATGCTATTTTGAGAAAATGAGGCTCAGTCGAGCCGTTTTGGATTTCAACGCTTCGCGTGATGCGGCACCATGTTTTGATTTGTCGAGTCGAGAAGTCCCTTGCTGGTTTGTTGGGGGCTTTGAGATTGACAAAGTTGGTTTGTGAAGGTTGAAGTCGCTCAATAGGTCGTGGCTTGTAGTCTCGAGGGCTAGAAAAGTGTCGCAGGTTGG
This sequence comes from Penium margaritaceum, assembly GCA_023375785.1. Lineage (NCBI taxonomy): Eukaryota > Viridiplantae > Streptophyta > Zygnematophyceae > Desmidiales > Peniaceae > Penium > Penium margaritaceum. The sequence continues at coordinate 27,104 of SZWC01019672.1, forward strand.
TTCGAGCGAGTTCCAGAAATGACCGAAAAAGGGTCATTGTCGTGTGAGACTTCGGGGACTTTGGAGGAATTCACGTAGAGCAAAAAAAAAGATCATCACAATTAAGTCACAAAAAAGGTCAGGGGTGTCTAGGTAAAAAATAACTTACTTCAAGGTTTTGTCCTCGTGTATGCCTGTTTCGCAGAATAGTATACAACATCTAAACAATTCATCTTCCAAGCTTTTCAATCTTCAACGTTGACATTGGAATCAAAATGTGGATTTTTCAAATTTAAAATGATAACATTGTTTAAAAAAATCAATGTTTTAAATCGTTTCATACTAATAAACATAAAAATTAGAAATTGGTTTTGATAAAAACCATTGTAATGTGAAAAAATTAATAAAATCCAAGTGTTTTCCTTTCATTTTCATTATTAAAATGTACATATCATAACCATGTTCAGCAATTATACTCTTTGAAAAACAAAGAGAGGGGAACTTTGTGTGAGTTTAACACCATGTGGTATGCACCATTTGTTGAATACCATTTTTTTAATACTTGGTCAATGGAGTTCATGATTTCACTGAGTTGTTCTTTTTTATGTGAGGTTTTCGACATGTTTTCTCAACCATCACATGGTTGGGTACCTTTGGTCCATTCCTTACACATGTAGTTGGTTTTCCCCTTTTGAATCTTTTTGCAACCCTCCATAAGCATACATTTATGCATTTTGGGACTACTTTATATTTGACCTGGATTGTTTTCCACATGACGAGTTGAAGTCAAAAAATGTATGGCAAAGGGAATTAATACTTGTTGTCACCACATTTTGTAGCCATTTGCAACAAACATCATACACAATGGTTTCTTATAGAAATTGATTGTCTTCTCTTTCATCACCATCAGATGGAAGTGAATAAACAGTTTTTTTACTCATACATTTGTAATAGTCATGGAGTTTGTATCATAGTACTGTACTTTTCTTATATTGATACATGTGAAATGTTTTATGATTATTTATTTTTTCATATGTTTGAACTCTTATTTCAATATAAAACTGAAACCCATTAAGGGCATCCATTTTCATACAATTATAGTCACACTTGTTTTTTTATGGACCCGACCAAGGCGACTTCCCAACAATTTAACTAGGTGGATTTCTCATTTTTCATTTTATGAGAAGACTTTTTGCATCATGTTCAATGAATATCCATTTTATTTTCCTTTCCAGGTTTAATTTTAAAAAGTTTTTATGATATGAATTTCTATGTCCCTTTTGTAGTCAAAATGAGCATGAACATGTAAAAACTTAAACATATCCATAAATTGTTATTATGAAATATTTAGCGTAATTTTACACATCAACGAAATCAATTGAAGAATGTTTTAGGTTTATTAATGATTTGTATCATATGTTATTCACTAGAAATGGCTTTGCTTAAATATTTGGATGTATGTGAAAATGTTGCAACTTCAAGCTTAGCACTGCAAGAGCGAGGTTGCAAGGCTTAGCTTCTGTGTGTCGGAGTGAACCCCTTGAGCAGTGAAGTTCACCTCCAAACATGTCTGGACAATCGTGATAGTTGGGCCTTCGGAATTTGCTGGATCGAACGACTCTGGAAGCCTTGGACAAATTGAGGCCCCGCTAATGTGAAGTTGATCGATGAGTACCGCTTATTGTGTTTTTGAGCCACACATTTTGACGGCGTACTACTATAGTCGTTTGATGAGCGTACATTGAAAAGATTCCATCTATGCCAGTTGGCAATTCAACTTTGTGATTTTGTCACGCGTCAATGATGGAGTCGTGTTAGTCGGTGGTGTACGGGGAAGAGGCATGTTTGGCATGCCAAGCTCTAGATTAGTTGCGCTAGTTGAGGTGTCAGCCGTTATCCAATCCTCCCCCAAGATGAGGCCGAAGGTCCTTCACGGGATGCCTTTGGCCATCGTAAGTGCCTTCGCCGGTTACTACTACTATTGGCGGGTGCACTTGCTCTATGCGTCAACTTCGTCGTAAGGTCTACAATTTTTTTTTTGGTATAGATGCGCTTGAAGACACGTGCAAATCTCACGTTGTTTGTAAAATAATCTCGTGCACCACTCTAGCCAATGTGCTGTGATACCAAGTGTTTCACGCATCTGAAGTGAGGTGGCTTACAGTTGAAAACCGGGCTTGTCACTTTTCACGAGATTGGGATCGGTTGGGTATCTTTTAGAAGCGGCAATTATACTTTTCTGTTGTAAGTGGCGAAACTCGATGATGTATATACAATATGCAAGTGCAAGAGAATGAGGCTTAGTTCAACTGTTTGGTGATCTTGAAGTTCGTGTGAGGTGAATGTGCGTTCTTGGTCGTTGGTTCAAGAAGCTCTGCATCGGTTTGGGGGGGGGGCTTAGATGATGAATTCTTGGTTCGCGAGATTTTTTTAATTCTTCCATGGAAACTCCATCCGTAGCCTTTAAACGTTGATGTGTGTGGAGAACAAGTTTCGGCGAGTTCCGGGTGTGACCTGAATGTAGTCGTCAACGTGCGATAATCTTGGGGTAGTCCGTGGAATTCCCTTTGAGCGCGGAAAAAGTGGCTCAGACTAAGTTGCAACGTTGGATGTGTGCTGAAAAGAAAAAAATAGGTCATGTCTGGGTTTAGGTTTAAGTGTATTCTAGCCGACATAACACAATTATACAGATCAAATGAATGATTCAAATTTCCACTTATCAAAATTGAAGTAGAATAAGGTCTTTATGGAAGGGTAATGTGCACATATTCATGGGAATGTAATGATATTGATTTGTTTTTACATACTTCTATAATCTTTCATATTTCCTTTTAGATGAATTTATTCTATACATGATGTCATCATTCTGTTCCATTGGCCATATTCACATTTCAACCTTAAATGGATGATTATGTTTTAAGATAATGTTCCAAGTCAAGTTCAAAGTATTCAATGTGGACCATCCCACTCATTTGTGAGCAAGTTTCTATCATTACTTCATGATGAATTTGAAGGTGAAATCTTTCTGAGACATTCCACTTATCTTATCATTATGTTTCATGACGCTTTGCTTCTGTGTTTTTCAGATAAGACCATCTCGTGCTCTTTTTCACGTTTTTCCCCCTTGGTTTGATTGTTCACAAGAGAATATATGGTTTCATTTTGTTGAAGTGGGACTGTGGATTCTTGGTTTTAGTGATGGTCGCTAAATGTGTTATGTTGGAGGGATTTTCAATTTTCATGTCCTTGTTAGCCATCTAACTCTTGACATTTGTCACAATCTTAACGGTCCAGCGAAAGGAAAGCCAAACATGTACACGTATCCCGACAGCACATCGCAGTAAGTCACACCAGGGCGAGGATTGGCCGTTGGTGTAACGGGGATGCCAAAGTAGGCAGAGTATGCAGTGGGTTTCGATTACTTTGCCGTGAACGTAAGGAAAGAAGAGGAGTCGACGAGATTCAATCATTTACCGGGTAAATCACAGGTCTGCGGGCTAAGATAGTTTTGATCATAGTTGGAATCGGAGTCCTTCGCGTGCGACGAAAGTGATTCATCGAGAGCAGGGATCTGGAATCTGACGGGGGGAATCTCCTGCATTTTTCTGCCGACCGTTCTTGGGCGTCTACCGGCCGCTTATTGGCCGTCATACAGAAGGAGCCTACGTATGGAGAGCTGGGTTGACTGGATCCCCAGGACGTGCTGGTGGGAGGATTCGAGGGATGGAGAGGCCTGGAGGCTGGCTGGAATAGTCGGCAAGGGTAGAAAGCGCGGAAGGATCCGTACGGGCAATGTCTGATTGAAGGGCGACGACGGCCGGCGGTTCTCGACTCCGCTGGTCCTCTCAGCCGTCAGAGTAGACGGCATGCATTTTCGAGAAAAACTTCGATGGGTTGCATGCATTTGACAAAGGCGACTGGGGGGAAGGGTAGGAAAGCGATGTTCATTCTCCTGTCACTGCACACTCACGCCATCCTGTTTCACGCGCGGCAGACAGCCGGCTTGACGACGTCGATCTGTCGCCGGCAAGTTCAAGTAGAGGTGCCATCTTCCCACCGTCGCTACCCAATCTAAAGATCGCGATCAACCGGTTGTGCCGACTCTCTTGTCAACTCAAGTTCTCTGCCGCGCTGGCGTTCTTGCAGATTGCAAGCAGGAGTGGAACGAAGGTGAATATCGGCACTGCCGTTCGTCGATCGAGTCATGGCCACTGCTCACCAGTACGCACCCCCGAGACCGTGACCGTGCTACGACACCTTCAAGATCGGGTCACTAGCCTATTGGCTGGAAGACTGCTGGTAGGCCCAGCAGGCGGGGGAGACGGGGCTGCAGTCCCGCGGGAGCAGCTTCCGCCGGCAGTGGCACCAAGCTCGGAGGTACGACGGAGCAAGTGCAACGATAGCGGCCTCTTGAAACAACCACGCAAATCTGAATGTGGCCCCCACAAATTTTTTTGTACAAGTCTGTGACCTGTTGAAGCAATCCTACAAACATACCCCCTCGGCAAGATAGAACCCAAAAAAACGTCACTCATGTAAGAATCCCCAAAATAGGAAGCAAAAAATCAGCAAAATGATTATAAATGCAAATCAATCTTTTAAAAAAATCGTGGCATGTCTATGTTGTCTATAGCGGATTGGACGAAATCCTTGGCCGAATAGGCCAAAACCGCGGTGCTTGAGGGTCTTCGACCCTCAAGCCATCCCATATCACCGCCCACAGTCCAAGGTGGCCCCGCTCAAGCCATGTGGCTCCTTCGACCGATCGACGTGGCATTGCCACACTACACTCCCCCCGAATAGGAGCGAGAGCAGCCTTAGCATCTCCGGTAATCCCAAAATGGGATTCGAGCCCTAGAGCTCTGATACCAATGTACCGGATGCGACAGAATAATTGGCCGACTAGGCCAAAACCGCGGTGCTTGAGGGTCTCTGACCCTCAAGCCATCCCGTCTCACCACCCACAATCCTTGGTGGCCCCGCTCAAGCCATGTGGCTCCTTGGACCGGTCGGCGTGGCACTGTCACGGTACATTGTCACAAAAATTCTCTCCAAATGAAAAAGGACGTGTAGAACAAGACGCATATGCATCAAAGATGATTTTTTTACAGACCAGGACCTAAAAAATCACCTTCCCCCCTTTCTTTCTTGCGTCAAAGCCGGTTCTGTTATGCTAAGAGGGACGCATGTGGTTCAAAGGGATGAGATGCGAGCAGCAGAAGATTTGAGGAGTTGGAACAAATGGACAGTTTGCATGGGGCAATAAGTGCACTTCAATGAGTAGTGGTCAACAAGTCGAACACAAATACGCAAGGACAAAAATCACAAGGCACACATTGGATCAACAGTGCTCGAGCTCAGTGACGCGTATGTTACGCCGAACGGAGCGTAGATGGTGCACAGGTAGAAGTTGCGAGGGAAAACACGATTTAGAATTTGAGACATTTGAGCAACTAGTTGGAAACTATCTTAGAGCGGCTGGTTGGGGATGCAACACAGTTGGAGTAGGCCTAGCCCCACGCTTGTTGCTTTGCACTGTTGCCCCCTCTAGCTGCTCTGAGACTTTGTGAGTGAGATTTTGCGCATTGAGGAGTTGGCGCCAGAAAGGCAGACAAAATCAAGTTAAGGGTGATTAGCAAATAAGAATGAATGACAATGGGAGACCCCTCAAAGAACTGGCTCACCCTAAGCTCTGTAGAGCTTGTTACTATGTTTTCCAGCCAATCAGAGAAATGACCTATTTTCTCATAGACAATGTTTTCTTGGTTAGCCTTGCCAGACAGCCGACGACGTGAAACCCGGGCGTCGTCCGTTTTTCATGAAAACTGGACCAAACCAAAATACCCATGCTGTAAACATAGTCGTGCGGTCAGAATCATTCAGAAAACTAGCCGCAAGGAGTTAGGACCACCCAAACCCGGGTGGTGCCTAGGCCAGAATCACTCCAAATCCAACTATGTCCAAAAAATATGAAACTTGGACATCAGGCTAGACTTGACGCTGCGAGTGCAATAACGCAATCAGATTTAGCACAGGACGGGTGTGGGCAGCAAATGCGCAGGCACTGACCCCTAGCGGCGTGACTGTTGTGGAGGTCCGCCGATGGAGCTGAGCACGTCTCATGCTTGGGGAAGAGGCTCTAACAAGACACGTGTAGACCTCATCACGCGTCGGCTCCACCGGATGACGCTCCAGTATCGTCCCGTCTCATCGTTAGTCATATGCACGTCGATGTACACGAGCCGGGAAGACAAAACAGAGCATAATGAGAGGTGTGCAAACCAACACTCCTCCATGACTCACAGGCACAGTGCACATGGGCGGGCGGTGGCACATCCACCAGATCGATTGACTCCCCCGGGATAGGCAGGTAGATATGCAAGGAAGAGCAGAGAGGTCAGCTCACGGACGCATACCTCACCGCACTTCCAGCCTTTATGAACGAGTCACGCTTTAGTGCCTTGGTGAAGAAATCAGGCAACTGTCGTGCTGTCTCAACCTACACGATGCTGACGCTGCCGTCATAAAACAACGAACGCACATAGTAATACTTGTCATTAATGTGCTTTATGTGTGTTTGATGCACGCTCTCATTGTTGGCGATGGCCATGGCACTCTCATTGTCACAGTGCAACGTAATGGATGCGACTGACTGACGTAACTTAGACAACAAGCGACGTAGCCACACGCTCTCATATGCACCAGAGCTAAAAGCCAGAGACTCAGCCTAGGTACTGTTGTTTGCAATGCAGCGTTGCTTACCACGACACTAGGGCATAGATGTGCCGCCAACGAGAAAGATCCAGCAATGCGGCTCTTATCATCCGGACTGCCGGCCCATTCACTGTCGATTGTAGCCCATTGCCATAACGGACGGCTGTCGATGGAACATGAGGGCTCGCCGTGGAGTTGAAATGACATAGGGGAGTACTCGGATCGCGGTCTCAAAGTGGAGGTGACGTGGATCTTGGGAGAAATGGGCCAGGAGGTTTACGACGACCGCAATGTCTGGACACGTCGTCGTCGCGAGGAGTATCAGTGACCCGATGAAGAATAGATACGTGGTCACGTCAACTGGCCCCCCCACCATGGCCGGATCAGAGCTCCTCAGCTTTGCCTGGCCATCAGGTAACATGGGTGAGGATGCGCTCTGTACGAGGGGCAGATCTTTGGCGAAACGAGCGGAGAGGGTCTGGACGTAGGTGGCCTGATGGGGGTGCAGAAAACCTCGGGAGCGATCATGCTCCAGCTCAATACCAAGGACGACTCGGGCAGACCTAAAATCCTTCATCTAGTGGGCGGTGTGTAGCAGGTCCTTGACACGTTGAATGGGATCTTTGCTTGGTGAGGCGATAAGTAGGTCGTCTACATAGACCGGGACAGCGGCCATGATCTGGTCTCGTGGGCTGATGAACAGTGCGTGGTCTGCTCTGCTGCAAAGGAGGTCGTCGCTGAGGAGCGTACGACTAATCTCTTGGTTCCAGCAGCGAGGCGACTGCTTCAGGCCATAGAGGGCCTTCCGTAGCCTCCGGACCATGCCAGAGCCATCATCAAACCCTGGGGGCTGCACCACATAGAGCTCCTCGCCCTCCAACAAATCATGGAGAAAGGCGTTGCTCACGTCCATCTGTGTTGGACAACCAGGCCAAAGAGGGCACCACTAGTGGAGAAAGAACCAACCGGGGCGAAGATCTCGTCGTAGTCAACCCGAGGGACCTGAGCAAACCCCTTGGCTATGAGGCGGGCCTTGTACTAGTCCAAGAAACCGTCGGGCTTCCACTTGCGCCGGAGGACCCACTTGGCACGGATGGCCTTCCTTCCGGAAGGAAGGTATACGAGGTCGTAGACGTCATGATACCGGATGGCGACGAGCTCATTGGCACATGCAGCATCCCAGTGCGTGGCCTCAGGAGAAGTACGAGCTTCGCGAACGGTGGCTGGGTCGTCCGGGCGTGTTGTGGAGTGGATTGTGAGGGCCTGCACATCTCTGGCCCTAGGTGGGATGCGTGTGAGTGCGGCCGTGACGGGCTGCTGGTACTCTTGTTGGAGCATGGCGTAGCCCTATGAAAAATCCGGGTGGAGGTCCGCGATGATGGCCAATTTGGTGAGGCCGAGGGCCTTGGTGCCAGTGTCCCCACTCACGACCGTGGAAGTAGGTCTATTGAGAGGCGACACGAAAATATATCAAACCCATACCAGACACATGTTTCCAGGCCACCGGAGCTCCCCCTTGACGGCGCCTGTTCTAGGCATGTTGAAGGAGGCACTCTTGGTAGAGAATTCATCATTGTGGCACGCTGCTTTAAGGACGAGATCAAAGTCATCCGAGAGCATGGCTTCTATGAGCTTTTACACCCTTTTCCAAGGTAGAAGGCCGTACATGCCAACTGGGTGTTTTGCAGAAAGGCAAGTAGTGATGGCTAATTAGATCATGACAGAGATTTCTTGACGGCCCAGAGGTTTTCACAAGTTGAGGGTGTTGATATCACCAACGTCCTAAGATCCGTTGGCTGTATGACCATAGCTTGTGCTTTGTTTGGTGTCATTTTCTACCAAGATAGGAATCTGCACCAGGTGGATTTGAACCACACTTTAATCCATGGAAGTCAGGAGGATATCTACATAGTCTAGCCATCTAGCTTTAGGTCACAACGAGGTCTGGCGCTTGTAAGAGGCCTTGTACAACAAGGAGTAGTCAACCAGGTGCTAGAACTAGGAGATCATCAGCACATTGACTCATGTCAGCTATGTACAGAGTATCTCCAAATCATCCCTCTTCCTCTGAAAGTAGTTGGGCATTTGACCGATGTTACGGTCCATCTTGAATACTTCCTGATTGTGTATCCTCGAATGGAGGCTGTGAAGGAGCCAAAGGCAGTCCTCCAAGCTGCCTAGAGGGTGAAGGATATTGGCCCTTCACCGGTTTTTGTTGGGATGGTCATCATGGACAAAATGTGGTGACATATACTCTTGTTGTACCAGGCACCTACACATATGTTGTGGGGGAGCAATTCCCCAAAATCCTTGGTGCAGCTCATATAGCCTTCATGCTCAAAACACGACGGACGGACAGGATTCCCTGAAGTTTGATGATCCAGTACAATTAGGTGAAATAGTGGGCGTGGCAGTATACTTGCTTCTCATATACTTGGCCATGACCACTCGGCCTGACATTGCCTTCGCAGTCCACCTCCTCGCAGATTTCTTACAGTGCCCTCCACGCGACTAATGTAGTGGTGCATTACATGCCGTACCCTGGGCTATGCTTTTGTGGAGTGTATCTAGTGGTGGTTAACGGGTACATGGATAGTGACTGGGCCTTGAGCCATGATGGGTGCAGTCAGGTAGGCTATTTATTCTTGCTGGATGGCACTGATGTGTGATAGTGAAGTGGGAAGGAGGACTTGATTTTGTGTAGCTCTTCAAAGGTATATCATGTCACACTACCGGCCTGGGTGGCTGAGGCGGTATGGTTGTAGTACTTGTTCTGCGTTTTGTGTTAGTTTGTGCCTTCTATTTTTCTGTGCTATGACAACAAGAGTGGTTTTGCCATTGTGGATAAATTCAGTATGTTTAATGCATGCATGTAGCACGATGCTGTTGAGCATCATGTTGTGCCTAATTTGGAGAAGCGACAGGTGATATCCGTCATCCGGATGGGCATAAACATGTAGCGATCTGATTTCCTGAAAAGGGCGCTGTCGCACTGAAAGTTCGCGGTGGCCAACCACCACAAACTGGCAGGAGATGTAGTTGATTTATTGGTGGTTGCTTTGCTCCTCCACCTGCTACTCCTGCTTGTTTGTCTTCATGTTGCTGTTGAGCTGGTGCTAGTGGATATGCATTCTTAACTCCTCCTTGTGGATGTAGTTGTTTTATAGGTGGTTTCCATGCTCCTCCTTCACCTGCTACTCCTGCTTGTTGTTCTCCTTGTCGAAGGATGACTGAGAGTGGGGTGTGTGCATGTGTGCAATTTATCCTCTTACACGTACTCATGGAAAAAAATCTGCAGCCAGGTTCTACCTCGCTTGTCTAAAAACAAATTTCATCCATTGTGCCAGTCGCACAAGCATTTCAACAAAATTCATTGAACAATTTCCGCAGGTGGAGGCCTTGCACACGCGCACTGGTACATACGAGCATCGCGTCTTTAGTGTACACACACAGATGGGGGGGGGGTGCGGGTTGGACAAGCACAATAAAGGAAGGTTACTTAAATTGGAAACTAGAAAACTTAACAACATGTATACGTCAGCGGCCACGTCACACCACCAGTTCATCCTCCTCCTCCACCTCCTTGATAGCAGACAGGAGCTCTTGGGCAAAGGGAGCTGCCTCACGCTGAAACTCTGGTGTGAACACCCTAGTTTGATTAGCCTTAGACCATGTGGAATTCACCAGTTTGTCAGTGCAGATGTGGTTCCATGCATCGTGGAACCAAGCACATGCCTCTTCCTTGAGAATTCCCATACTGATGTAGATGGGTAGCCCTTTTGGCAATACGGTCAGTGCCCCATGCCGTGTAGTTTTCTTCAATCTTGTTCTTTAGAGGACGCATGATCCCTACATCACAGGGTTGTGCTTTGGATGTGCAGCTGGGGGTTAGTAGCACATGGGAAGGTAGGGGAATTTGGTACTGATCCACTCTTGGAAGCTTGTGTGCTGTCCCAAGTTGCATGCGCAACGCCTTGCACATGCGCTGGTAGTACATGTTCTGGTATCATTGCGGATGCAATGATGTTCCACACCCAGTCGCGTGTGGTGTCACCGTTGGCCCAATGATTGGGAATGAAAATGAGAAGTTTGCCGGCTTCAATCAGCTGCTGTGCATGCGGGCACCGGGAGAGGGAGTGTTTCCTTTCCCACCAAAAATCAGTTGCAGTAGGAGCATTTCTCCTGTCATTCTACAAGTGACGAGCGTTGTAATCTGGCGCTTGTCCACAAGCCCGACGATGCTGAAATCCTTGCTGCCTTTGGGGGTGAACGTGCCGTCGGCGGAGAGAATCAACTGCACGCCCATATGGCCAGCGTTAACGATGAAAAATGGCTTCACACCATAAAGGGTGGCCATGATGCTTGCACGCCGATGAGAATTTGGTACCCACTCCTCCTAGTCCGTGGGAAGTTTCTGAGCCACCTTCGTTCCGCAATGCCACGACCAACCCATTTCTCTCTTTACAAAATGGTGTACCCATAGCCGTCCAAAAGCTCGGGGACCAACCTCCTCCAGGATGTCTGGGGCACGGGAAGCCATGACCTCCTATACCACCTTTCAGATAGTTTTGGATTTTGAAGAGTTCCCTGCTTTCCGGCCTGGCGGCAAACCACGCCTTGTTCCCCCCTTTACCGTTCTTCCACTTCCGAGTCTTAGATATGGGTGCTGATGGAGCAGTACCAATGGTTGAGATCACTGAATCTTTGCACTGCGGCTTTAGAATGAGAGACTCGGTTTCGAACCAACTGGACATGGTGGACGGAGCCAGGCGGTCAAAGAAGCGATGACCTTTGAGGGGTATGGAAGGTTTTCCACAAATTCTTCACCACTCTACATGCCGTCCGCTTCAACTTCATGGCCTTATAGATCTCCCGGAAGTGGCTGCTGCCGAACCAGTCACAATATGGGTCCCCTTTTGCACCACTTGATGCTCCACTACTGCTGCTTGTTGGTGTCGTTGGGTACGAAAAGATTGGAGTGCCATGCACTCTGTGTCCGTGATTTTTTCAGGTTCCTAATCACTTCCACTGTCTCTGTCACTGTCGCTGTCGCTGTCGCTGTCACGTACTCTGCTGCAATTGCTGCTGCTGTCGACAGTGATCTTGCTGCTGGCGTTGCTGTTGCTGTCAGCAGATGCATGGTAGCCAGTGCTCTCCTGGATAAGAAGAGAACCATTGGATAGGCGAGTGGTGGGAGCACAGCGCACCGGTGGCGCGTCATTGTCGACCCTCGCCTTTCCCTTCTCGGTGTAGGTTGGTGGACGGTGGACAGGCTTGTCCAGTGGGTCAGGAGTGATTGGTGCAGCACGTGCAGCAATCTCATGTGCCCGCATGAGGGCGCCCGCATCTTTGTGATCTCAAGAACACCCAACTTCAGGATCCAGGCAACAATGGCGAGCCTTTGTGCTGTTGTTGCAGATGACATGGCATGTGACTTGACGGGAACTGCGGTGAAGTGATGGATGCTGGTTTTTGTCATACGTCCACGTAAAGACTGTTGCACGATGAGGCGACTCGGTGACATTGGCAGATGCGGGGACTTGCACCTTGTGTGGACAGTCCACTGGTCACTTGGGAGCTGCCGGAGGAGGAGTGGGTCCTTGGCAGACTGCTTGCGCGAGGCGATGGGTGTGCTCCTTTGGCAACGCATTTTTCAGAAGTGGATCTATGACGGTTGGGAGTGACAAACGTGAAAGTGACAGATGTAGATAGGTTTGCGGACAGGCTGACTGAGCGACACACTTTACGTTGACAGGGTTCTAGGCAGATAGGGAGAGGGGGGGGGGGTCCCAGCTCTCCATTTGGATATTGAAATTGCAAGCTCAGTTGCGATTTGACAGATTCACGTCCACGACCAATAAAAGGATCAACGGATCACTTACTTGGGTGTGGCTGTTTTTGCCAGCCATGTGAATGCACGACTCCGTTAACGACAGACGGACATTTGTCTCATGGCCGTTGTGCCGCAAACGATGTTAGACAAGTTTTGACGCTGAATTTACGGATCAGGAATTTTTGTTGAACGAATTTTTAGGTGCTATCTAAATAAATTCTAGAGAGAAAACCATGAATGAAATCAATGGTTCCGTAATTAGCAAAAAATCAATGATCGAGTTCAAAGATCAGTAGGGTATGTGCATGAACATGCATATCATCGGGCCATAGGAGAGTTGTAATTTGAGCTATTCCCATGTGTTTGTACAGCTAACATTGACCACTCAAACTTGTCCATGGTTGTACAGATCCCTGATGCAAACCAAGATAGCATCGGAAAACCAATGGGTGGTGATCCATCCATACGTAGTTGTAAGACAGGTGCCACACCGCCCAGGAGACATGATGCTCTGCCCCTTTTTTTTTGTAGCCTATAGGGTTCTTAGCAATGGACTAGCCTTTGGCCCGATCTGCATGCTCTCAAACTGTGTGTCTACCGGTCAATGCCGGCCTTTATCATGTGTATGTGGTTGTGTTTGGCTCAATATGCTACATCAATAGATTCAAATGGTTCTAATTTTGGATGACTGTGCACTGAGATATGGCCCACCTACCACGTGCATCACCCCCCATATAATGTAGCAGCTACTCATGTTATGAGCTTTTCAGGTATCAGATCTCTCGTCTCCCCTAGCCAAACTGTTGCTGTTAATTCTCCCATCTTTTTTGCTAGTACATCAGCTGACTGGAAAGAATTGACACATCAGTGACAGCAGAAGGAGGAAGATTTTAAGTAACTTCTCAGCCCTGAACTCTGGTGTTGTATTCCAGAGGTATCTTACACTTTTGACTACTTCCTAGAAACACCAAACAAACTACAACGAACTATATCAGTTTTCTGATACCATTGAATTCAATTTCTAGAGGGTGCTTAACTATTGTAAACATGTGCCTCCGTATTCTCAACCACCCTCACTGAGTTCTTGGTGGAGTCTTTTGAGGCAGCATCTCAGGACACCGTGCTGTATTTACCACTCGACTTGAGCGTGAGAGGTCCCAAGTATGCCTCAGTTTTCCCCCTATTGTATACATGCTCTCAACCCTTGATGACAAGTTACACTTCCTGCTAATGACAAACTATCCCTATGTCTCAATTCCTTGAATATTGTTTACCTCAAAACTTGTACATGTGACCGACATCTGGCGTAAAATACACATCATAATGTTTTCTTGGTGTAAAACTTGGTACACGAGTGCATCAGCACTAGAGGGGCATCCGATGACTTTAATCCTAGGTGATAACCTTGCATAAATCTTTAACTCATCTCTGCCATCCAGAAGTTTTCATACCTCATGACAATGATGGTGAAGGGAGGCAGTGCACCTAGTGAGGAGAAATGAGAGATTGAGAAAGATTTCAATGATAGGGGATCAGAAAAGAGAAACCCACAAACATTATCCAGGCTAATCAAGCAAATTTAACAGCTGGGTTTACAGAAAATCACGCAGCTCCAATGACTCCGGCAGCCAATCCGGTGATTGATTCCTTAAGCTTGGCAAACTCCTCCCCCTCGAGAGCCTCAACAACCCTATGCTCCAACAACTCACCCAAGGATGGAGGAGATTCATAATGCATATACGTGGGAAGCAATGATCATTGATAGAAACAAAAAACTCCTCAATGCACCTTAAATCTGGCCGGCACTTTTGGAACCATTCAAGCCTGAAAATTCAAAAGGACCGACAGCTTGGATGTTTCCAAAAAGCTTGAAGGTGTACTTTATCACTGTTGGCCGCAAGGTCAATTCTAGCGTTGCAGCCTTGCTCTCGCATTGCACGACATTGAGATGGTGATATGATCTAAAGGTCATCCAATGGTAGCGGGAGTCTGGCAAAACTGAATCAACAGCGCATGCAATTGCTCTCACATTGTCAATCGCAGGCGTTATGCCTCTCAAGAGGATCAATACAACATGGCAAGACTCGTTGACTCAACCAAAACAGTGTGGTGACTACGTACGCATAAGAAGTCTGATACTGTACAAGCTTCACAGCTTGTATGAGTAGCTTAACGTGGGAAACTACACCCAGCACATCCGTAAAACCATCATTGGAAGTGACATCACCTCCAAAGCATGACATTTTGTGAGCAATTGAAATATCTAACATCCAGGATGACCTTCCGTAAATGATTGCCTCAGCTGGTGACATTGATGGTGCCAACTGTAATGCTCAGTTGCAAGAATCCAATGGCCAACAATACTAAAGCCACAAGTCTTATCGTGGTAGAGGAAAATGGGGGAGTGACCATACATCCACAATTTTTTTACAACTACCGCCATATCCACGTTTTGCACATTAACCACGCCATATCCAAACTTGGAACATTTTTGCTCTTAAGAGTGCCCTCAACTAACGCTATATCCAGTGTAACTGGTCGAATCTCCAGCTCCTACTCTGAAGTCATCGTCGGAGTTCGCAGAATGGCCTTCTTAGTCCAGGTTAGGCGTTTATCCCCTTCGCAGGACTGACGGGCAATCATCATCAACGACCCAAAGCAGGGAGAATCGAATATCTTGAGTCTCCGGAGGCCCATTTCCGTTTTTAACCTTACCCCTGGTTTTGGGACCCAAACCGGGGGTTTTCACCTCAAACTCGTGTGTTTGCACGAGTTATTTTGTTTATTTCATGTCAAAGTTTGTCGCAAACGAACTTCGATTTACGTTTTGCCGTTCTGGTGCAAAATCGACGCGTGCGAGGCACACTGGCAATTTCGCGCCAGTCCTCTCGTCCTCACCCTCACTCCCCCTATCCCTCGTCCTCGCTTGCTTGTTTGCAAGGAGGGCGTGGGGGGGGGGGGGGCGAGGGCACGAGGCCACGAGGCCTCGCCCTCGAGGCCCTCGTGGCCCCTCAGCCGCCGATCAGGCTGCGGTCGCGATCGGCGACTGGCGGCTGGCCGGTCGCTTCGCCGGCCGCCGGCCGTCTAGCCGGCTGGCAGCGAGCTGGCAGGCGACCAGCGAAGTGCTGGCCGCCGGCCAGCCCTTGCTGACGCGAGGGGTGGTGCACAACCACCCCTCGCTTTAGCGAGGAGGGAGGGCCGAACCGGTCCTCCCGCAACATTCCTCCCCACTCATCATGAACCGCTCCGGTTCATGAACAACATGTAGGATTGTCAGTCAGTGAGTCATGAACATTGTTAAACATAATCAATGATTTCAATCACCAGCTAGACATGAACACATGCATGGTACTTAGACCTAAGCTGCAGCTTCTAGGTCAGCACGGCTAGCGGTTTCCCCCTTTTAGGCTAGTGCGTCCGCGCGACAACCATGTTGGGCGTCCCCAACCTCCTATGGTCGCTGTCCATGAATGCTGCCCTGTGGGAATATTGTTCACTTTTTCCGCGTTCAGGTGGTACCTCCTGCCACACGTTAATGTGTGCAAGCTGCAAGCTCCCTCTAGTACTCGTTGACCACCCTTGTGGGCAACCGAGATTCGGGCTCCCATGAATTATGTTCAGGTTCACAACGGGCCAATGAACGAGGTACTCCCTAAGAACGTGTGACCGAAGAGTACAATCTCGGTGCTAGAGTAGGCAAAGGACCTCGTATTGGCCGTTGGCAGCAAGGACTGCTGGCGGTGGCTAAACGGTTCCGTTTGTCATGTATGGAGCCAGTAGGCTCACATGAAACACGTCATGTATCTTCATAATTGGCGGAAGTAGCAATTTGTATGCCACTGGCCTGATGCGTGCCACAATGGGAAACGACCCAATCCACTTCGGTAGAAGTTTTCTTGCCCTTGGCGACTTCAGCCGAAGGTTTTTAGTGCTAAGCAGCACTTTTTCACCGATGTCAAACGAGACCTCCCGGCGACCTTTGTTGGCATATGCCTTTTTTTGTTGCCGAGCTGCTTGAAGGTGACCCTTTGCCTCCCGTAACAAGGAGTCAATGCACTCGGCAAAGGCTTGAGAGGAAGGAATCTGTCCTCCTGTACTCCCACTCTTCACCAATGAAGAGGGTACCACTGGATGCCGACCACTGTTCAACACGAACGGTGTGAGCTATGTGGACTCGTTCATCGAGTTGTTCATTGCAAACTCTGTTGGTGCTAGGAATTTGTCCCAATCATGCATGGCAAGGTCCACGTACATGTGGAGCATCTGCTCCAAAGTGCAATTCATGTGCTCTATTTGTCCGTCAGTTTGAGGGTGAAATGTTATCGACATTTGCGACTCACTGCCAAAGTACTCGTGCATCTTTTGCTAGAACTTACTCGCAAATTTTGGATCTCGATTGGAGATAATGCGCAACGACAAGCCATGGTACTTTACGACACCCTCAAAGAAGAGACGAGCAGTCTCCTCTGCGTTCACGTCAATGGTTGTAGGAATGAAGTGTGTCATCTTTGTCAAAAGATCTACGACCACTAGTATCGCATCATGGCCACGGGTTGTGTCCGGAAGACCAGTAATGAAGTCCATGCTGACGCACTCCTATGGAGTCCCAGGAATGGGAAGGTATTGGAGGAGTCTAGCGGGCTTCTTGTTACTAGCCTTATTCCGAAGACATGGGTCGCATGTCGTGCAATACTTGCGGACATCGACACTCCATCCTGGCCACCAATAGTGGTCTGAGAGTGCCTGTCCGGTCTTTCGGGGTCCCACATGACCTGCAACCGGCGGGTCGTGGAACTGGGAGATAACCTTCGCTTGAAGGTCTCCCGAGTTTGGCACAACAACTTGTTCCCGTGTCAGTAGATTCCTGCGGCCTCCACCAAGTCATACTTGTCCAGATTTCGAGAGTCTTGAAACCAAGAATCCACACAGTAGCCCATCCGGATCCTATTTACAAAACCGTTGTAATGGATGATATCTTGTGGTGGTTGTCGCAGAGGTGTAGGGGGATCTGGTGATTGTACTGTTGCTGTTGCAATGGCCATAAAACACCCACTAACCTCGGTGGTTGCTTTGATTTCCACAGGCTGTCGGCTTAGTGGATCGGCCTCATTGATGCGTCCTGACCGATATTCCAATGTGAACAAGAATCGGCTCAGGTACTCGCTCCAATGCGCTTGTCGTCTTGACAGGTTCAATTGCATTTGGAAAAACACCAATGGATTATGGTCGGTCATGACCGTCACACCCCCTTCAGCATCCTCGAGGTAGCAACGCCACATCTTGAAAGGGTGTACTACCGCAAGGAGCTCTTGATTCCCAGTCGTGTACCGCGTTTCTGTAGGGATGAGCTTCCGGCTCTCATACGCAACTGGGTGACCGTTCTGCATGAGGATGGCTCCGAGTCCTACTAACGACGCATCACATCGAACCTCCCATGGTTGCGATGGATCCGGAAGAGCTAGGACGGGCGCCGTGGATAGAAGCTCTTTGACTTTGAGAAAAGCGTTCTCGCAATGAGATGTCCATTCCCAATGCACGTCTTTCCACATGAGCCTGGTTAGCAGTGCGACCAGGGACGAATACCCTTGCATAAACCGTCGAAAGTAGTTTGCAAGGCTGAGAAAAGACCAAATCTGCCCAACATTTCCGGGACGTGGCCAGTCTACAATGGCTTGGACCTTTTGTGGGTCAACATGGATGCCGTCCTTGCAAACGATGTGTCCAAGGTATTCGAGCTCATCTTGTGCAAACTTGCACTTGCTCACTTTCGCATAGAACTTCTGTTCCAGAAGGATTGCGAGAACTTTGCGCAGATGTTCTATGTGCTCTTCCAATGATTTAGAGAATACCAGGATGTCGTCCAGGTAAACCAAGACAAACTATCCGAGTTGCTTGGCAAATGTTCAGTTCATTTATCCTTGGAAGGTTGCCGGGGCATTTGTAAGCCCAAAGCATAATACTCGGAACTGATAGTGTCCCATGTGTATTCAAAACGCGGTTTTGGGCACATCATCTTCCGTGATGCGGATTTGATGGTACCGTTGAGACAAATCCAAGGACGAAAACACTTTTGCGCCTTGGAGTTGGTAAAAAAGGTCCTCAATCCGCGGTAAGGGGAATCAATTTATCACGGTCAGCTTGTTCAACGCCCAGTAATCCACGTTCATGCGTAAGCCACCGTCCTTTTTGTTCACAAAAGGATCGGTGCACCATACGGCGAGCTACTGGGCTCGATCCAACCTTTTGCAAGGTACTCTTTGATTTTGCGTTCGGCCTCTTGCCTTTGTACTGGACTAAGGCGATACATGGGTCTGAACAGAGGAGTCGCCTCCGGTTGCAGTAGAATCGTGTGGTCCATGTGTCTTTCTAGTGGAAGCCCAGCCGATGGGTCTTGGAATACATCCGAGAACTTTGCCAATAGAGATTTGATCTCTTGTGGCGTGTCTTCCTTCACTTTGTCCTCCATTTTCTATAGCTGTGCCAAAAAGCATCGACAACCTTGTCGAATGCGTCTCTTGACCTGCACCGCATACAAGCTGGCATGGACTTTGAGTCGGGTCGGTGATAATTCCGTACTCGGAATCAATGTAAAACTGCAATGTCCTTTTCGGAGGATCAAATGCTTTGATTCAATGCACATTAGAGCCTTGTTGTTACGGAGCCAGGGATCGCCTAGCACCACGTCAAACGGGTCAAGAAGGTTGAGTACCTTCAACGTGACACTCTGTGTGTACCCTTGAATGCAAATTCTTGATTTATAAGTACCGATCACACGTACTGTACGGTTCTTACCGACAACAACTGCGCCATTCGATGGCTCGTACTTCAGGCCAACCTGTCGGGTAATGCCAAGGCTAACAAAAGAGTCGTCTCCTCTAGTGTCAGCAAGTACGTTCATGGGAGCACCATCTAGGTGTCCTTTGAACTGCATTGTCATATTACCTCCACTCTTTTGAGTGAACAGGCTCGACGACGGCAAGCCGAGTTTGTGATAAACACGGAATCTGTACGACAGGCATCGCAACTCCCATGATTCACCCACTCGAGTCCACATCTTGTGGGCACGTGTGAATTTGGCTAGCACCTTCTAGTCTTTGAGTTTGACTGGGTCGAAATCGTCAACTAAAGGTACCGCAAACGTGATTGAGCTCATTGCTTTGAGGGCGTTTGCTTCAATCATTGTGTCACACAATTCTTGCACAGTGGTCGGTGTCGCCACCACTAAGCATGTACGATCATGCATCTCGTCCGGAGATGCAAGGTTTAGTGGGCAATGTCGGTCAGCAAGTGTAGAATGCGGTTCAACAAGAGGAGAGAAAACAACAGAGAAATTTGAACTCGTCAAAAACTCAAATAGTTTAACATCCTCATTTGAAAACATGAACCCACACTCGTGATCTAGTTTTACCCCTGAGTGGTCCCCACTAATGTCACTCAGGGGTGGGGAAAACCCGTCCCACGGCCCTGTCCGTTACCACGGCCGGGGCCCATTGCCGCGACCGTGACCCTGTCCACGGCCCTGTCCGCGGCCTCCTACTACACCATCCCCACGAGGTGCTGCTGCTACAGCTAATGCCGCGGCCTCTTGTCCACCACCAACAGCCTGAGGGCACTGAGCCCTAAAGTGGCCCGGCTGCATGCAGTCGTGGCAGAGCCCTTCGCGGAAGGATGCGTTGCGACGCTCACGCGCCGCATGCAGCTCGTCATTCTCACGGCTGCACTTGTTGTTGGGGCCCTTGTATCCACCAGCCTTCTTGGCTGGAGGGTTTGCAAGCTGCTTGCCCTTGGCCCTGCCTCACTGTCCAGCTGACCCACCGGTCCCTGCAGCGTCCATGCGCATGTCGCGGCCTTGCTGTGCACGCGCGGCCGGCTGTGCATCAGAGTAGTGCTTCGGGTTCACCAAATACACTTCGCTCATGTAGTCGCGCAACGCCCTCCAGCTTGTCCAAGCTTGGCCAGTGGCTGTCGTGGTGGTCTTGTCCTTCAGCTTCTCGCTGGCGAGACCATCACACAAGTACTCCAGCAGAATGCACTCCGCGAACTTGAAGGTCTGAGTCCCATCGCCCTCGGTGAAGCTTTCGACTTCCTCCACGAGTGCGGCGAACTCGCTCAAGTAGGATTCGAGTAAACTGCCAAGCTGCCTAAAGTCCTTGATCTTGTGGAAGGCGCGCTGTGCCTCCTCACGTTGGGTGCACTTCTCGCGCATGATCGCACAGAAGGCCTCCCATGGCATGGGCTGCCACTTGAGGAACGGCTGCTGCGCAGTCCACTCCTTGACCACATACTTGAAGAGTTTGTCTTCAAGTCGCGTCGTGGCAAGGTCGCCCCACTGGCTGAGTGGAGCCTTGTGGACGCGTAGAATGTGCTCCATGCGATTCAGCCAGTCGGTCAGTTTCACGCCCTTCCGGATGATCTCCACACTGTGGAGGAAGGACGTGTTCATGACCGACCACAAAGTCGTTGAGGTAGGCAAGCTATCACTGCCACCGGTAGTGGCATCCGCAGCCGCGGCATGCTGCGCTTGCTGCTGCATCCGCACCTGGGTCACGCTCTGCAACGCCTTGTCGCGGTTGTTGCATCGGTGGCTTGCCTCATGGGTAGCCAGGCGCTGCAGCTAGCGGTCATGGTCGAGGTCCGTGATGCTCTGCCCGATGTGGGCCAGCAGGTTGGCGAACGCGAACTTGAGCTCTGATGTCGTCAGAGCATCGGCGATAGCCTCCAGGGCCTCGCATTGTCTGTGCACCTATACCCACTACAAGAGGGTACGGTTTGCATACACTCCTCCAAGGAGTCCCACCTTTCGGAGGAGACTGTCG
Source organism: Penium margaritaceum (assembly GCA_023375785.1). NCBI lineage: Eukaryota > Viridiplantae > Streptophyta > Zygnematophyceae > Desmidiales > Peniaceae > Penium > Penium margaritaceum. The sequence goes on from SZWC01019672.1 coordinate 48,446, forward strand.
TTGACGACGATGCTCGAGTGGGCGCTGCCTTGCCCCATTGCAGCCGCATCGTAGGAAGGGGGGTCTGCCCCCATTCCTCCGAGTGGTACCGTATCTCCACCGTCGGTGGTGATCCTAAGTCTGCCTGCCGCCTCAGCAGCAAACTCCACGAACCTACGACGGTCATCGCAAATTGCCTTCGCGGCGACGTCGTGCGGCTTGTTCTCATGGGAACTCCCTATGGCTGCTTTCAGCGCCCTTGCTGCTCTCGGCAGTCTCGCTGCAGTCGGCAGCTTCAGGCGATGCGGTGGGCGCCTTGCCCTTCTCAAGAAATCAGCTCGAGTTCTTCGCACGACGATGGCGATGGTCACAATCCTCATCGCCTTCACCATCGTCGGCGTCGTGCTCTTCGTCGGGGTCCTCCTCCGGGGGATCCTCCTCCATCGCATCGTCCGTCGTGTGGGGATCGCCCACGTGTGCGCCGACGTACTCGTCGAGTAAAGTTTTGGCCTCCGCACGCTTCTCGGTATCGTCGAGGTTGGCATCGGTTGCCGTCGACGGTACGGTTGCCCTTGGCGGTACGGTTGCCTTTGGTTTGGCAACCGTGCTTGCGGCGGTGGCTCCCAAAATTTGGAGTCCGCCGAGAGCTCGTGGTGAGGCCGTCACCACCTTGCCCTTGTTGGTCTTGGACGGTCTAGCACTTGCCATCTCGTCGTTCGTGCAACTAGCATGTGAAGGTCGTTGTGAGGATCACCCCACAACGAGGAGGAATCGCCTCCTAAGATGTTGCTCTCACGATCGGTGAGGCAATTATAATTTTTTTTCTATTTTCCTAGGCCGCTACGTCGGCACAAGGTCGTGGGTTTTGAAACTAGTCTTCCTAAGCCGTGACTCACGGCAATTGGTAGCGACTAGATTCTTGGAAAAAAGAAAATTACAATACAAGGAATTGACAAGAAGTGTGAGTACCACTCACAAAGCTAGGGCAAGGAATGGGAGAGGAAGTACACAATTCCTAGCAACTCCTCCAATCCTTCTTCTAACTTCTTGTCTTCTTCCTGTCTTCTTGTCTTCCTTAGCCTCCTCTTGAGCCTTTTTTGCGCGTCTTGCGCCCCTTGGCGGTGTCCTCCTTGAGCCGGCGGCATTGGGGAAGCCGCCAAAATTCCTCAAGGTGTCGTCCTCCCTCTTTTCAGGGCTTCATCAAGCTTTGAGAGCCCCTGGCCTTGGGAAGAAGCGCTATCCCAATTCTTGGTTGAAGGAGGGAAGGAGGGAACCTTGAAAACAGGAGAAAAACTTGGTGGTTTGGGGGTGGGCACTCCCCACCCCGTCCCCAAAAAATCCCTTAGGTCCCCTGGAGGTGAGGAGAGACTGCTAAGAAGAAGGCCTAAAAAACAGAGCTCTTCTCTAGCTTCCTAATGCACTTTACGGCACTTCAAACGGTGAAGCATAGATGCCGTAGTACCTTTTTGCGTTTCTGCTGCTGCTTGCAGCTGCCGGCGGCATTTTATCTATGTCGTAGTCGCCGTTTCCGTCAAATTGTTGGTCGCGGGGGTCGTCTGGGAACCTATGAGAACCATTGTAACGGGTCGAGTCTCCAGCTCCTGCTCTGAAGTCGTCGTCGGAGTTCGCAGAATGGCGTTCTCAGTCCGCATCAGGGGCTTACCCCCTTTGCAGACTGAGGGGCAATCGTCATCAACGACCCAGAGCAGGGAGACTCAAATATTTCGAGTCTCCGGAGGCCCATTTTTGTTTTAAACCTTTCCCCTGGTTTTGGGACCCAAACCGGGGGTTTTAACCTCGAACTCGTGTATTTGCATGAGTTATTTTGTTTATTTTGTGTCAAAGTTTGTCGTAAACGAACTGCAATTTACGTTTTTTCGTTTTGGCACAAAATCGTCGCGTGCGAGGCACGATGGTGATTTCGCGCCAGTCCTCTCGTCCTCACCCTCGCTCCCCCTATCCCTCGTCCTCGCTTGCTTGTTTGCAAGGAGGACGAGGGGGGGGGGGGCGCAGGGCACGAGGCCACGAGGCCTCGCCTTCGAGGCCCTCGTGGCCCCTCAGCCGCCGATCAGGCTGCGGCCGCGATCGGCGGCTGGCGGCTGGCTGGCCGGTGGCCGGCTGGTCGCTTGGCCGGCCGCCGGCCGTCTAGCCAGCTGGCAGCGAGCTGGCCGGCGGCCAGCGAAGTGGCCAGCCCTCGCTGACGCGAGGGGTGGTGCGCAACCACCCCTCGCTTCAGCGAGGAGGGAGGGCCGAACCGGCCCTCCCGCTACATCCAGCAAGCATGCAAAAAAAAAAAATGATATATCCAAATGAACACGCTACGTCGACGCCGCATGCCATCCAGCAACGTCGTGAGACATGAAAGAAAAATCACAAACCCCCTATAGAGGGGTTTGTGACTTTTCTCACAAAGGCTTGTGAGGGTTTTGAGTGGAAGTTTGTAATTCAAAAAAGAGAAATAAAAAATTCGAATCGCTTCATTGCAATCGAGCGAACTCACCTTTTTTGTTTTTTTTCTCCTGGAGAAGAAAACCCATTTTATGCATGCAAACCGCTCTCAAACCCTACCCAAAATTACACTCGTGGTTTTAGGGGTTGCGGATTCGGGGTTAAAAAGCCCCAAATCTGTGAATGGGGGTTTGCGAGTCAAACAAAAAGAAAGGCTAGTCGCTCGACTACAATTCTCACAAGGGCGGGGTGACACATCACCCCCCTTGCTTTGCTTCTGCAATGCAAGACGCAGACCGGGCATGGCCAAAAAATCGGATATGGCGTTTTTTTAAAAGTTTTTTTTAATGTTTTTTTTTAAAATTATTATTCTTTTTAACATAATTTAAAAACTTGCTGGATTCAACCCCTTTGAATTTTAACTTCTGGATATGCCAGGCTTGTGCTCATGCTTGCGCGGATGTATCAGCTTTTACACCCAGAGGGAAACCACTGTCGATCGATACCTCTGGTCTGATGGAGGCCAACATCGACAATCAAAGTGACCAACAGTTGTGCTGGGCCCGGGAAAAACCTGGAAACATCTCGTACAACTGCCAGAAACTACAACAGGCCAGAAACTAGTGGTATTCACATTGAAAGAGCATTTGAACGGCAAAGTTCAAGGGAAGAAAAATTTGGGCCGACCCATCGCCCATCTATATGGCTCTCAATGTTACAGAAGAGAGTTCATAATATCGTAATGTCTAACAGGGGATACGAGGATGACCAACCGGCGATACTATTTCATGTACAACTGAGGGGTTGCAAAAGAAAAAAAACCATTACTGCCATTACCTGATAGAGGAGCTTCCTACAGTGTTGTTAGAACTTGGGTTTGTAGACCGAAACAGGGATGTTACAAAGAAACAATTATTGACAGAAAACTCTGGATTCGTTGACATTGCATTCCACTCTGATAAAAAATCAGAGAAGTACATGATGTAAAAGCCTGGTGGGAGTTTTCAATGAGCGATTATTCTCTCGTGGGATTACTTGTACAGGCACAATCCACGAGTGGACTGTAGCACTGGCGAAGTTTACATGAACATTGATGGTAGAAATTGATACATGACTCTCATCAAGCGACCCACGACATAGCGGAAGTTATGGGAACCAATTGAGGAGAGAGCAGTGGTGGAAGTTGCAACAGTCGCAACCCGATG